>SJYQ01002059.1:104183-119345 GCA_006410935.1 Redunca redunca
ACTTATTAAATATATTAAATAATTATCTAAATTACTTTTAAATATTTGGAAAATGGACAAGGTAAAGTTTATAAAGAAGTACAACTTTAAAAATTTTCTTGTGACACCACAATAAATCAACTCCTACTTTGGAAACAGTGCTTTAGCTTTTAGTCCCATTTTCCTTCTATAAAACTTATCTAGAAAGTTCTGATTCTGAATGCCATCACTAGACCATTGAGCTCTTGCAGAGTAGGAACCACAAATGCAGATCTTGCTCTTTGTTATAGACATGCTCTCCATTTTAACTGAATACTCAATACCACCAAATGGAGAAGGCAATGGCAACCCACTCCAGTATTTTTGCCTGGGAAATTTGATGGACAGAGGAGCCCTGCAGGCTATATAGTCCATGCAGTCGCAAGAGTTGGACATGATTCAGCAACTAAACAATCAATGATACCACCAGTTAATCGGTTCTTGTTCTAGTTAGCTTTCTCTCATTTCATACAGCTGGCAATGCAATGCTTTCTACTCTCTGAACTCTAACCTAGCTACTCACCGTTATTTTCACCAAGGAACTTGCTCTCAGTCTCACTAGATGACTATATATTTCACAGAGTGTATAGAAACCATCAGGTAAATTCTCTCAACTTTCCGCCACCTATTCACACCATGACTCTGCACCCGTGTTTTTTTGTTTGTTTATTTTTTTCTCTTTATTAGAATCGTCAGAGTTTGCCCAGAACAATCTCTTATGCAGGTCGTCTCAGGATAATTATTAATAGTGCCTCCTTACATTATTGAAATGTTACCCTAATCACACTGGAAGCTCCCTTTACCCTCTCCTTCTGTCCCAATAACAGGATATTATTACTTTTTGCCTATCTGTTGATTATGCCATCCTTTTCTTGTATCTTATACATTTGATAATCCTCTGGCTTCCATCAGTATTAATTTCTTCCTATAACAACAATTAATTTATTCCATGATTTCTTTAGCTACTTGTCTTTCTCAGCTTACTCCTCTTGAAAAAGTCCTCAGATTAAATAAAAACTGCTTATAGTTTACAGTATATAAACTACTTGAAAAAGTTTCCTTGATACTATAGTTAGAGAAATTTGGGCATCCTCCCTATCTACTGTTTTTATAATACTTTCTCCAGGGAAACAGAGACAATAGGAGATATATATGTAAAAAATAAGCCATTGGCTCATGCAGTTGTGGAGGCTGAGCAGTTCCAAGATCTGTAGAAGACAACTTGGAGGCTCAGAAAAGATGATAATACAGCTCTAGTCTTGAGTCTGAAAGGCTGAGTCTCAGGAGAACCAAGAGTGTAAATTCCAATCCAAGTTCAAGTCTGAGGGCAGAAGAAGACTGATATCCTGGCTTGTAGGCAGTCATGCAGAGAGAATGAATTCTCCCTTAGCATAATTGCACCATTCAGCCTTCTATGAATTGGATGAGGCATACTCACACTGGGGAGGGCAAACTGCTTTCCTTAGTCTACTAATTCAAATGCTAATCTCATCTAGAAACACCTTCACAGAAATACTCAGAATAATGTTTTAAGAAAATATCTGGGCAACCCATGGCCTAGTAAATTTGACATTTAAAATTAACCATCAGAAGTCTGTCATGTCAACTTGACACCTATATGCACCTCCTTTAACTATAATTAATTTCCAAGTAAAGAAAATAAGACCAAAATGCTACCTCATATGATACAGCTATGCTATGTACTGTCAAACTACACTAATATCTTCCCTGTAATAGTGATGTTTACTTTTCTCCTTGATATCTTATAACTTAAATACTATGATATGAAGCGAACAATACTTAATTAGTATTAGTTAGTAATCCTGTCTGGATTTGATTATTATAGTTTTACATTGATCTTAACCACAGGGCATTTGGGATCACCTATATTGCTGCTGCGGCTGCTAAGTCGCTTCAGTCGTGTATGACTCTGTGCGACCCCATAGACGGCAGCCCACCAGACTCCCCCGTCCCTGGGATTCTCAAGGCAAGAACACTGGAGTGGGTTGCCATTTCCTTCTCCAATGCATGAGAGTGAAAAGTGAAAGTGAAGTCGCTCAGTCGTGTCCAACTCTTAGCGACCCCATGGACTGCAGCCCACCAGGCTCCTCCCTCCATGGGATTTTCCAGGCAAGAGTACTGGAGTGGATAGTTGGAAGAAAATTTGGACATAGGGGATCTCTGTCCATTTCCCTTGTCTTTTACAGAATAAGTCTAATTGGAGACTATATTGCAGACTATGCCCAAACCTTTGACTGTATGGATCACAATAAACTGTGGAAAATTCTGAAAGAGATAGGAATACCAGACCACCTGACCTGCCTCTTGAGAAACCTGTATGCATGTCAAGAGGCAACAGTTAGAACTGGACATGGAACAACAGACTAGTTCCAAATAGGAAAAGGAGTATGTCAAGGCTGTATATTGTCACCCTGCTTATTTAACTTATATGCAGAGTACATCATGAGAAACGCTGGGCTGGAAGAACAGGCTGGAATCAAGATTGCTGGGAGAAATATCAATAAACTCAGATACGCAGATGACTCCACTCTTATGGCAGAAAGTGAAGAGGAACTAAAAAACCTCTTGTTGAAAGTGAAAGGGGAGAGTGAAAAGGTTGGCTTAAAGTTCAACATTCAGAAAATGAAGATCATGGCATCTGGTCCCATCACTTATGGGAAATAGTTGGAGAAACAGTGAAAACAGTGGCTGACTTTATTTTGGGGGGCTCCAAAATTACTGCAGATGGTGATTGCAGCCATGAAATTAAAAGACGCTTACTTCTTGGAAGGAAAGTTATGACCAACCTAGATAGCATATTAAAAAGCAGTAACATTACTTTGCCAAAAAAGGTCCATCTAGTCAAGGCTATGGTTTTTCCAGTGGTCATGTATGGATGTGAGAGTTGGACTATAAAAAAAGCTGAGCACCGAAGAATTGATGCTTTTGAACTGTGGTGTTGGAGAAGACTCTTGAGAGTCCCTTGGACTGCAAGGAAATTCAACCAGTCCATTCTAAAGGATATCAGTCCTCGGTATTCATTGTAAAAGACCCTGATGCTGGGAGGGACTGGGGGCTAGAGGAGAAGGGGACGACAGAGGATGAGATCGCTGGATGGCGTCACTGACTAGATGTACTTGAGTTTGAGTAAACTCCGGGAGTTGGTGATGGACAGGGGGGCCTGGTGTGCTGTGACTCATGGGGTCACAAAGAGTCGGACATGACTGAGAAACTGAACTGAACTGAATATTACAGACATACTTTTCCTTTCCTCCTTTGTGAAGTAGCAGTTCAATTCCCATTTGTAGTCACAATCAGGCACTCCAGTTAGCACAGTAATAAACTTTGTTGATTCAGAAACACAGGAGACTAACGTGTCTGGGTGGCCTTAACTTTCAGTTCAGTCAAATAATTGTTGTGGCTCTAGATAGAGGCATTCCTCCCTTTGGAACCAATACCATTAGGTCAACAGAGCATAAGACTGCAGCAACAGCCAGCAAAACTTTTACTGGAGGGTCATTTAAGGTAGTAGGGAGTGCTGCCATTCCAGTTTTACACTTTTATTCCTGGACATGTGAATTCTGGATTTGGTAGAAACATCATCATATATTGGATACTTATTCAGATAAGAAGCTTGTCCCAACCCTGTAAGATATTGTCACCTAGCTGACACTTAATCTTCAAAATGCTCTTCTACTAGTCCATTAAATTAGCTACTTTGGGATGGTGGGAAATATTGAATGACCATGGGCATATACCCATTGTACTCATTTCATTTGTTGTGAAGTGAGTTCCTTGATCAGAAACTATGCTGTGTAATGACATGTTGGTGGATAGGCATTCTCTAAGTCCACAGATGATAGTTTGACAGAAGCATTATATGCAGGGATTAAATACATAGCCAGAGTAAGTGTCTACTCCAATAACAATATCATGCTACCTCTTCCATGATGGAAGTTGTTCAATATATTGAACCTGCAGTTAAGTAGTTGGTCAATCAACCCACGGGATGGTACCATATTGGTGACTTGGTATTGATGTCTGATTGGGAACTTGAACGCAGTCATAGCAAGATAGGTTGTGGTGAGTGAAAGTCTGTATTGCTGAGCTCATGTGTAGCCTCCATCTCTGCCCCTATGGTCATTTTGTAAATGAGCTCATGGGGTAATGACAGGGATGGCTTGGGATGAAGGCTGATGGGTATTCATAGAACAGATTGATAATTAAATCACTTGATAATTAAAATCATCTTCTGCTAAGATTACCTTTTGGTGAGTATTTACATTGAAGACAAATATCTTCATGTTTTTTTACCCACTTATGATACTTATGTACAAAAAAAGATCTTCATGATCAAGATAATCATGATGGTATGATCATTCATACCAGACATCCTGGAATGTGAAGTCAAGTGGGCCTTAGAAAGCATCACTATGAACAAAGCTAGTGGAGGTGATGGAATTCCAGTGGAGCTATTTCAAATCCTGAAAGATGATGCTGTGAAAGTGCGGCACTCAATATGCCAGCACATTTGGAAAACTCGGCAGTGGCCTCAGGGTTGGAAAAGTTCAGTTTTCATTCCAATTCCAAAGAAAGGCAATGCCAAAGAATGCTCCAACTACCACACAACTGCACTCATCTCACATGTTACTAAAATAATGCTCAAAATTCTCCAAGCTAGGCTTCAGCAATACATGAACTATGAACTTCCAGATGTTCAAGCTGGTTTTAGAGAAGACAGAGTAACCAGATATCAAATTGCCAACACCTGCTGGATCATCAAAAAAGCAATAGAGCCCCAGAAAAACATTTATTTCTGCTTTATTGACTATTCCAAAGCCTTTGACTGTGTGGATCACAATAAACTGTGGAAAATTCTGAAAGAGATGGGAATACCAGACCACATAACCTGCCTCTTGAGAAACCTATATGCAGGTCAGGAGGCAACAGTTAGAACTGGACATGGAACAACAGACTAGTTCCAAATAGGAAAAGGAGTACATCTAGGCTGTATATTGTCACCCTACTTATTTAACTTCTATGCAGAGTACATCATGAGAAACGCTGGGCTGGAAGAAGCACAAGCTGGAATCAAGATTGCCGGGAGAAATATACTCAGATACACAGATGACACCACCCTTATGGCAGAAAGTGAAGAGGAACTAAAAAGCCTCTTGATGAAAGTGAAAGAAGAGAGTGAAAAAGTTGACTTAAAGCTCAACATTCAGAAAACGAAGATCATGGCATCTGGTCCCATCACTTCATGGGAAATAGATGGGGAAACAGTGGAAACAATGTCAGACTTTATTTTGGGGGGCTCCAAGATCACTGCAGATGGTGACTGCAGCCATGAAATTAAAAGATACTTACTCCTTGGAAGGAAAGTTATGACCAACCTAGATAGCATGTTGAAAAGCAGACATTACTTTGCCAACAAAGTTCCATCTAGTCAAGGCTATGGTTTTTCCTGTGGTCATGTATGGATGTGAGAGTTGGACTGTGAAGAAAGCTGAGCACCGAAGAACTGATGCTTTTGAACTGTGGTGTTGGAGAAGACTCCTGAGAGTCCCTTGGACTACGAGGAGATCCAACCAGTCCATTTTAAAGGAGATCAGCCCTGGGTGTTCTTCGGAAGGAATGAAGCTGAAACTCCAGTACTTTGGCTACCTCATGCAAAGAGTTGATTCATTGGAAAAGACTCTGATGCTGGGAGGGTTTGGGGGCAGGAGGAAAAGGGGGCGACAGAGGATGAGATGGCTGGATGGCATCACCAACTCAATGGACGTGTGTTTGAGTGAACTCCGGGAGTTGGTGATGGACAGGGAGGTCTGGTGTGCTGTGCTTCATGGGGTCGCAAAAAGTCGGACACGACTGAGCAACTGAACTGAACTGACTTGATACTGCTTCCCCAAATTCTTGTCATCAATTTTCTAATCATGTTCTATTTAGTTCCCCGATCATCTATCCAAGCCATGAATTCAGAACGCAGAAGTTGGGGAGCAATGAGCCAGGTGTTGAGATCCTTCCTCTAGCCACTGACAGTTTCTGCCCCTTTCTTTTGTTCTTAGCTAACCCCAAGTGATCCAGCCATGCTGGTTCCCTCAGTGTCTTCCATGAGACTTTGAGAGAAGTGGTCTCTGAAGGTCTGGGAAAGTCAGATGCTCATTTTACTCTCTCTTTCCCCCATGGGGCTGTGATGTGCTGCTTTAGGGGCGGGGCAAAGCAATACTGCTTTTCTTACCACTTTCAATATATTTTTTCTTATTTCTATACTGCTCCAGGACCCTGTAGCTTCACCTGAATCATGGAGATTTCATGAAGTCATATTTATCTATGGATGATTGTTAAACAGGTGTTTCAGTGAGAAAGGCTGGAACTTCCCATTTTTTTTATCATGCTGACATCACTCTTTCTTAAATTTAATATATGTTAATCAGCAATGACTTTGTGATCAACTGAATCACTAATAATTATGTTCAATTATATTCAAGAGTTTGGTATAACAGGTAAAACTATCATCAATATTTTTCTAAATTAGTAGTCATTTAAGCATAAGTAAAATTTTAATTGTCTGATACATGGGAATTTTGAAGAGTAAACAATTATTAAGATGATCTTAGACCTGAATTTTGAGAAGTTGTACCATTTCCAAGAGCTTTCCAGTGGTAAAGAACCTGTTTGCCAATGCAGGAGACATAAGAGAGGCAGGTTTGATCCCTGGGTGGGGAGGATCCCCTGGAGAAGGGCACGGCAACCCACTCCAGTATTCTTGCCTGGAGAATCCCCATGGACAGAGGAGTCTGGTGGACTACAGTCCATAACGTCACAAAGAGTTGAACACAACTGAAGCGACTTAACACACACACACCATTTCCAAGTATTTGTTGTTTCATGAAGCCAACTGCATGGTTTTGCTATCAACTCATATTCTTTGAAAATAAACAACTAAAATATTGAAACTTACCCATGGGATAAAGGGTTAGTTAACAATATAGATTTACATTTCTCTTTGATTGCATAAAATTCTTATTATAATTGGCTTTCATCACAGATAAAGTGTTTATGTTCATTTATGTTAATTGTTGACCTTTTCTTTTGATTAACTGTACCAATTAAAATTAGAGACATATTTCATGCCCACCTAACATGGTATATCTAGACTAAATGTGGAAATGAGTGTCTTATGCAGGTAGCGTAAAATTAGGCACACAAAGCAGAGATTTTTAACAAACTGTTCTTCATTGTGAGAGCAATTGCTTTAGCATTCTAATTCACTACAAATGAAACTGTGAAAATTCTAAGAAACAAACAAAAATTAACATTGATCAAGTGTTCCAGGCATACCTAGTCAAAGGCTTAAGATATCTAATTGTTGAATATGCTTGGAACCAAATTGTGAAAATCTAGAATTGTCAGAGTTTAGGGAGAAGATCTTCCCAATATATTTAATACTATAAAGGCCAAAAGGTAAGCATTGTGTTTACTTCTGAACATCACCCTTGAGAAGAAATATTTATATGCTGGAGCTTATCTAATACATGGGTTGTTGGGACCTCAGACCACATAATTAGCTATTGGAATAACTGGGGTACTGGCCTGGAAGAAAGGCCAATTAGAAAACAAAAATAAATAAATAAAGTTAATAGTGGTCTTCAAATATTTGAGGGACTTTTATATTATGCACCAATTTGAATTGTTTTTTTAGGCTTTCGGGGGTGGGAAGTAGATGAAAAATTAAGACTATAAATTTCACCTTAACTTAAAGAAAAAAATCTCCTTCTAATATTCAGAGTCACTTAAAAATGCTATAATGGTTTGCTTTAACAGGAAGTGTTATCATTGGAAATAGTCAAGGATATTAAACTGTCATTGAGTTGTGAGGATATAGAGTAGATTCAAAGATCTGATAGATACATGGCTTAGCTATGTAATTAGATTAACTCTATCAGTGCCCTTTCTAAATGTGATTATTTCTGAATATACAATATAAAAATGATTATAGAAGCTAATTTATAAAGGAATGACATACTAAGAAATATGAAATAGACATTTATCAAAATAGGTACCAGTCATACACACTGGAAACTACAAAATAATACTGAGAGAAGCAAGAGTCCTAAATAAATGGTAAGATATGCCAAATTGATTTGAAAATCCAAACAACCTAAAATAGTTGAAGCAATTTTGTAAAATAACAGCAAAGTTAGAGAAATATCACTATTATTCAAAACTTTACATGGACATATTTATGTAATCTATATAATCTATATTTTGTAGAGAGAGATATACAGATATATAGATAAAGAGTTGTCACAGAATGAAAAATAAATCAGTGCAGTGGGAAATGGGCAAAATCAAGACATTGAAACAAACATTTCACAAAGTAAGATATATGAATGTGAAGTAAGTATTGAAAGGATGTTTAGCATCTTTAGTAATCAGGAAAATCTAGCTAAGAACACAATTAGATACAATTCCTCACCTATTAGAATGGCTGACATTGAAAAAACAAGTGTTAGCAAGGATGCAGTGCCACTTCATCACTTATACATTGTAAGTAAGAATGCAAAATGTTAGAGCCACTTTGGAAAACTATTTGACAGTATCTTTAAATGTGTACCTATTATACCATCCAACATTTTCACTGTTATCAAAGAGATGTGAATAAATCCATTCATAAAAAAATGTGTACAGTAATATTCATAGAAGCTTCACTCATAAGGGTCAAGAACTGAGAGCAACCTAAATATTTATTAGCAAGTAATTTAACAAACATATTTTCATAAACTCATACAATGGGACACTTCTAAATAATAGAAAGAAACAAGCTGCTGATGTAGGAAATAATATGGATGAATATAAAAAATAGTTTGCTGTAGGAAATAAGCCAGATGAATACAAGTTCATAGTGTATGAATCTATTTATAAGAAATGTTAGAAAGTCAAAACAATCTTTAGTAGCAGAAAGTAAGTCTGAATTTCATGGATACATTGCACTGACTGCAAAGAGGCACTTTAGGAAATTTGGGGTTGGTAGAAATGCTTTATATTTTACTTTTGATAGTGGGTAAACAGGAGTATGCATTATCCAAATTCATTAATTGTATAATTTAAAATAGCACACTTTATTTCTATATTCATATCTCAAAGTTTATTTTTTAAAAAGATAATGAAAAATGTGAAAAGATATACATGTTGAATGTAATCAGAATGTAAGGAGCTAAACAGTATGTAAACATCTTGAGTGATTATTTTAAGAACAAACACAGTAAAAAATGTTGCCCCCAAACTACTGAATGATCAGGTCACTAAAGAAGAAGATAATTACAGAATGGATAAAAAAAGAGGTGGAAAAGGAAGGATGGACTGTTTGTATTAATTGCTACTTTTCTGTGTAAACAATGACTAAATATGTCAATGTAGACATAACATCTGATTATAAAGGAAAATGGTAATATTCTCCTAGTGTTTTCAGGAAATGATGTTTTTGTAAGTAATATAATTTGAAGCAGGCTTGAAAGAATGTTCTGCTGCTACATCATCCCAAACTGTCTTTTCAATAAAAAAGACATATGGCATTAATTATGGGATGGCAATGTGAAAGGCACATGTTAATTTTCATGTGAAAGAAACTGCATAAAATATTTTTATGGCTGTCATCGTCATTATTATAACACTTCTTAGATACTTGCCCAACCCTGAAAAAAAATTTTCAAATTTTACGTCAATTGCACCAGGCTGAAAAACAAATATGTTGCTCTTATCACATTAAGAGTAATAATCTTTTTTCTTTAATATCTGAGTAAAAAATATCAGGGAGATTAAATGCACTTGTTGATACTTTTGAATTTTTTAGGTTACACATATACACCTTAGTGTAAAACCTCAGATATATACGGGGACATAAGTATGTATATATATACAGTATGTGTGTGTGTGTGTGTGTGTGCATACTCACTCATGTCTGACTTTTTGCCACTCCACAGACTGTAGCCCAACAGATAGTTCTGTGCATGGAATTTTCCAGGCAAGAGACACTGGAGTGAGTTGCCTGCCCTCCTCCAGGGGACCTTCTTGACCCAGGGATCCAACCCGCATCTCTTATGTTGCCTGCATTGGCAGGGGGGTTCTTTACTACTTGCACCACCTGGGAAGTCCAAAGTGAAAGTGTTAGTTGATCAGTTTTAGCCTGAAACCCCATGGACTGTAGCCTGCCAGGCTCCTCAGTCCATGGAATTCTCCAGGCAAGAATACTGGAGTGGGAAGCCATTCCCTTCAGGGGATCTTCCTGATCCAGGGAGCAAACCCAGGTCTCCTGCATTGCAAGCAAATTCTTTACCATCTGAGCCACCAGGAAAGCCATAGTAATCATAATTATTTATAGATTTCATATATAAGAATTCATCTACTTGCTAAAATTTATTTGTAAACTCCAAAATCGATATTGATGGCACTTTTGCAGGCATTCTCAGAGATCAAAGGTCTTAGTCAAGTTTTGTGTACTTTTCCATCTAAGATCAAAGCACATTCTCAAATGACTTGGAACAAAGCGATTCTCTGATTTCTTGTTTCAACTATCATACAGTGAACAAATGTCCCTTCCATGATCTGTTTAGTGCCATATTTCTCAATTTTCATGGTTTTTGGTTAGTGACTTCATTGTTTAAAAGCATAGTGCAAACGTATTCTAGTGTCTGTAAAAAAAAAAAAAAAAGTTGTGACATTCCTTACTGAGAAAATATCAGTAAACATAGTAGATAAGCTTTATTCAAGTATGAGTTACAGTGCTGCTGGCCATGAGTTCAGTGTTAATGAGTCAGCAATATCTATTTAATGAAGTGCTTGTAAATAGAACACATATAAAACAAGACTATCCATCAATCTGTGGATGAAAATGTTGTGACCCAAGACTCATAGGAACCTAACCCTGATTTCTCCTGGGAGCAGTGGTTCAGTATTCACTAATGCAATGTTCATAGTGACTCTATAGAGCATGAATGCTCAGTTGCTTCAATTGTGTCCAACTCTTTGCAACCATATGAACCCAGCAGGTTCTTCTGTCTGTGGGATTCTCTAAGCGAGAATACTGGAGTAAGTTGCCATGTCCTCCTGCATGGAATCTTCCTGACCCAGGATCAAACCCATGTCTCCTGAGTCTCCTGGATTGAAAGGTGGTTTCTTTAACAGTGAACCACCTGTGAAGCCCTCTATAGAGCATAGTAACTATGAATAATGAGGATGGATTATACCAGTTAAGAAAGTAGACACTGACTTCAGTAATTTCTTGTTCATATTACTTAAAGCAGTGACCATACAATTGTCAGGCAAGAGTCATTTTGGGAACTTCCTGGTGATTTCATTATTTTTGTTCCAGTCTCTAACTGGCTATAGTACTTCCCATCTCAGTTAGCACTTGAGGATCCAATGAATAGACAGAAGCTTATCAGTATTCTTTTCTCTCATAGCCATGTTTTGTGAGTATCTACTTTTCGGGTCTAGGCTCTGCTTGTCTTCATGAATTTTTAGTACCTACTAGTTTTCTGCATTTCCCTAGTGGCTCAGATAGTGAAGAATCCACCTGCATTGCAGGAGACACAGTTTGATCCATAGGTCTGGAATGGCTAACCACTCCGGTATTCTTGCCTGGAAAATTCCATGGACAGAGGAGCCTGACAGGCTACAGTCCATGGGGTTGCAAAGAATCAAACGTGACTGAATGACTGAACACATAAACACTAGTTCTCTACTACTTTAGTTATTTTCTCTGAACTTCAACTCTGGCTTTATAGTTGAAGTATCACCATAGCTGGGTAGCTCCTAAGCCTCCTCCTGCTCTGGTTTTTTCCTGAGTGACTTATACCATGGCTAGAGAAGATATCAAGGCAAGATGCTTTTATATAACTATCTGAGAAAAAGGCTGACCTATTTGTTGTAACAGTTATATGTGTGTGAATGCTTGGTCATGTTCGACTTCTTGTGAGCCCATGGCCTATAGCCTGCCACGCTTCTCTGTCCATGAATTATATATACACATGGCAATACAGAAGTAAAAGCAACATAAAGTCTATTAATACAGTAAAAAGCTAGCTACCTCCAGCTCCAGCTTAAGCCTTTAAGCCCCCAGTCCCTTCCCCTAGAAGAAATCATTTTTAAAATCTACTTTTTATTCCTAATTGATGATTATTCCTTGGAAAATAAACCATAGGCATAAAACATTATTTATTATCTAGGCATTATTTATTTACACTGTGAAAAGAAAGATTTTTCATTCACATACTTATCTACCATTCTTACTCCTCCACTCTTTATACTTAATGTAGTTATTTTAAATTTACCCTTTCATATCCTTGATTAACTTCCAATAACTAATAGTTATTTTAATGTTTGACTTTGTACCATATATTCTTTCATTCTTAAACTTTACAACTCTGCTGTGTTTTACTTTATTAGTCCAAACTTTTCCTCCACACCTCTCTTTCATCTTTAAACTTCAATTTTTGTCAACTGTTTTACTAAATTTTCAGAATATATAATATTTATTTTATTTTAAACCTTATTTATTATTTTAATATTTTCCCTGTCTCATTTTTACTGAAATGTAATTGATACATAGCACTGTGCACCTTGAAGATGTACAGCATAATGATTTGCCTTATATACAACATGAAATTATTATCACAATAAGTTTAGTGAATATACATCATCTCATCAGTTCAGTTGCTCAATCGGGTCCAATTTTTGGGACCCCATGGACTGCAGCAAGCCAGGCCTCCTTGTCCATCACCAACTCCCGGAGTTTACTCAAATTCTTGTCCATTGAATACTATCTCATCCTCTGTCATCCCCTTCTCCTCCTGCCCTCAATCTTTCCCAGAATCAGGGGCTTTTCAAATGAGTCAGCTCTTCACATCAGGTGGTCAAAGTACTGGAGTTTCAGCTTCAACATCAGTCCTTCTAATGACTGAGCGACTGAACTGAACTGAATGAATATTTAGGACTCATCTCCTTTAGGATGGACTGGTTGGATCTCCTTGCAGTCCAAGGGACTCTCAAGAGTCTTCTCCAACACCACGTTTCAAAAGTATTAATTCTTCATTGCTCAGCTTTCTTTATAGTCCAACTCTCACATCCATACATGACTACTGGAAAAACCATAGCCTTGACTAGACAGACCTTTGTTGGCAAAGTAATGTCTCTGCTTTTTAATATGCTGTCTAGGTTAGTCATAACTTTACTTCCAAGGAGTAAGGGTATTTTAATTTGTTGTTTTTGTTCAGTCACCCAGTTGTGTCCAGCTATTTGCAACTCCATGGACTGCAGCACGCCATGTTGCCCTATCCTTCACCATCTCCTGGAACTTGCTCAAACTCATGTCCATTGAGTCTACAATGCTATCCAACCATCTCATCCTCTGTCGTCCCCTTCTCCTCCTGCCTTCAATCTTTCCCAGCATCAGGGTCTTTTCCAGTGAGACAGCTCTTCACATCTGGTGGCCAAATACTGGGCTTCAGCCTCAGCATCAGTTCTTTCAATGAATATTCAGGATTGATTTCTTTTAGGATTGACTGGTTTGATCTCTTTGCAGTACAAAGGATTCTTAAGAGTCTCCTTCAACATCACAACTCGAAAGCATCAATTCTTTGGCACTCAGCCTTCTCTATGCTCCAAGTCTCACATCCATACATGACTACTGGAAAAACTGTAGCTTTGATTATACAGATGTTTGTCAGCAAAGTAATGTCTCTACTTTTTAATATGCTGTCTAGGTTGGTCATAGCTTTTCTTCAAAGGAGCAAGCGTCTTTTAATTTTATCACTGCAGTCACCATCTGCAGTGATTTTAGATCAAGAAAATAAAGTCTGTCTCTCTTCCACTGTTTCACCATCTGTTTGCCATGAAGTGATGGCCAGATGCCACGATCTTCATTTCTTGAATGTTGAGTTTTAAACCAGCTTTCTCACTCTCCTCTTTTACCTTCATCAGTTGTCTCTTAAGTTCCTCTTCACTTTCTGCCATAATGGTGGTGTCATTTGCATATCTGAGGTTATTGGTATTTCTCCCAGCAAAGAATTATAGAGTTAAGAAATAGGAAAATTTTCTTTTTCCTTGTGGTGAGAACTCTTAGTTTTGACTCTTTTAACAACTGTCATATATTACTGATGACAGTGTTAATTATATTCATGTTATACATTTTATCCTTAGAACACGTTTTGTAACTGGAAGTTTGTACTTTGTGACTGCTTTCATCCATTTCCTCCTCTCCTCACCCTCCTGCCCCTGGTAACCACAAATATGATATTTTTTCCTATGAGTTTGTTTGTTAAACTCTATTTAAACACTCTTGTTTGATCTCAAGGTCAACTCTGAGTGTTAAAAACAAATCAGAGGATTTACTTTACAATGAAACATTCTCTCTCTCTTTCTTTAGTTGCTAAGTCATGTCTGACTCTTGTGACCCCATGGGCTGTAGCCTGCCAGGCTCTTCTGTCCATGGGATTCTCCAGGCAAGAATACTGGAGTGGGTTACCATCTTTTTTCTCTAGGGAATCTTCCTGACTCATGAATCAATCCTTATTCTCCTGCATGGCAAGCAATTTCTTTACCAACTGAGCTGTGAGGGAAGCCCTTACTCCACAGTATAAAAGCAAGCAGAGTGATAGGATATTGTTTCTTTCTCATAGATGTATTATAACCTTGTGGCATCAAAAACACACAAAAGTAAAAAAGTTGAAAGTGTTGGTCACTCAATCATGTCTGACCTTTTGCGATTCCATGGACCATAGACCACCAGGCTCCTCTGATCATGGTATTCTCTAGGCAAGAATACTGGAGTGGGTAGCTATTCCCTTCTCCAGGGCATCTCCACAATGGAAGGACTCAACCTGGGTCATCTACATTGCAGAAATATTCTTTACTGTCTGAGCCACCAGGGAAGCCCTGAAAACACATGGTCCTACTGTATCAGTGATTTAAGATTTGGCAAGTCAGTTTACTTCATATTTGGGTCACAGCTTTGTTGTAGTTTTTCTCTCCACTTATTATACTATACAGAATAATATATACTATATATACTCATTATATATATTTCTAAGTAAGAAACCAAAAGCAATTTAAAATCTCAGTAATATACTATGTAATATCTAT
>SJYQ01002059.1:123964-164023 GCA_006410935.1 Redunca redunca
CCCCATCCCTATACAGTTATAAGGAGAACTGTAGGCCATTAAAAATTCTTCGAATTGTGATATGTTGTTTTGAGTGCAAATGTATTGTGTTCATGTGATTTAAATGTGTGTGTGTGTTGTTCTTCATCATCCTGGCACAGAAAATGGAGAATAGAGAGATGCCATTTGTAAATATGAATGATATATAATTCTTATTAAATAACACAAATAGAGTTTTGATTTTTTATAGTATTGTATTGTCCCTCAATATGATCAGCATCAACAATAATTCTTAAAATTATAAAGATTCTTGGTGAAATAGGAAAAACTTTATTCTTTTGCTATTTTGACATTCTATAATTATGGGCTGGAAATTAACACAAAAGATAATGGCAATTAATAGTGAAACCAATTTAGAATTGACTTTCCTGCTTACATGCTTACTGATGGTTGTTACAACAAACAAACTAAAAGAATAAAATAAAATTTTAATACTGTTTTCATAGGTGAAGGTGAAGTCACTCAGTCGTGTCCGACTCTTTGAGACCCTGTGGACTGTAGCCTACCAGGCTCCTCCATCCATGGGATTCTCCAGGCAAGAATACTGGAGTGGGTTGCCATTTCCTTCTCCAGGGGATCTTCCTGACCCAGGGATCGAACCCAGGTCTCCCACATCGGAGGCAGACGCTTTAACCTCTGAGCCACCAGGGAAGCCCCATAAATACGTTGAAATACATTAATTAAGATAAAGCTATCTGTCAAAATTTACATCCTGTAAAATAAATCTTTTTCATTTAAATAGATGAAAATAATCATAAGAACAAATCAAGATTTAATTTACTTTGCAAAAATTAAATTCATAAGAGGAAAATAATTAATATTTATATGTAAAAATACTAAAGATGGCATTTTCCACCTAGCATCATTTTAGTGGAAAATTCCCATATTCAATTTTAAGGAGAGGTAACATCTTAATTTCTTATAAACCTATTTTTAAAAAGGAGTAAGAGCATTAAATGATAGGAGTGGTAACTCAAATGTTGGGACCTGAGCCCCAACCAGTAGCTTACTTATCCTAGAGTCTCAACCCAACCGCCTGAGGCTGGTCTCCCTGCCTTTGAAATCTTGCAGCTTTTGCAATCCTGATAGAAGATGCTTTAAAACTCTCTTTTGGGGACAAACTAAATATTTTTACCAGCCACCAAGTGAAAAACTCCTAAATCTGAGAGGCCATGTGTGGATTTCTGATCAAAGAATCCTCAGATACCAGGTAGTGTTGATGGAAAATCCTGGCCTCTTTGTATCCTCTTGTGAGGGTCTTAACCCAGTCACACTCCTGCCTACCCCCGAGGTCTCTCCCCACTTTCACTCCTGCCTAGAAACCTTGGACCACTGGACAAAACCCGAGAGGGATTGTCAGAAGATCCTCTGACCAATCCTGAGGCAATCTGGTACTCTGATGGAAGCAGCTTTGTCTTGGTTGGAAAAAGAAGAGCCAGATATGCAGTAGTCTCCAATTTTGAGACCATAGAGGCTAAGCCTTTGCCACCACGTACTTCAGTCCGATTAGCTGAGCTCATAGCCCTGACTTGAGCTTTAGAGTTGGGAAAAGGAAAGAGAGTAGCCATTTACACTGACTCCAAGTATGCCTTTCTGGTGCTACCTGCACATGCTGCTATTTGGAAAGGGACCACTTGACCACCCGAGGGTCCCCAATCAAATGTGGTGATCAAATCCTTAGACTCTTGGAGGCAATCCATCTGCCCGCTGAGGTTTCAGTCTCCCACTGTAAAGGACACCAAAAAAGGAGCATGGACATGGCACAAGGGAACCAAGCAGCTGATCAGGCAGCTAAAATAGCAGCATTACAGAGCAATGACCTAACAGGGGTTGCCACCTTAGTTCCACAGACTAATTTACCAGAAACTCCTTCATATACTGAAAGTGAAACTCTTAAAGCTAAGAGTAAGGGCTTTCACGACCGTATGGGATGGTTCCAAAAGGAGGGACTCCTTTTTCTTCCTGGAAACCTCCAATGAAAGTTGGTTAACTCCTTACATGCCACCACTCATTTAGGGGAAAAGGCCCTCCAAAGATTACTAGAAAAGTCCTTCATAGGTACAGGCCTCCAAACAACCATAATGCTAGTGGTATTCTCTTGCCCCACTTGCCAACTAAACAACCCCCAAGGAGCTCGAAGACTCCAGCTGGGCCAGCCTGCCCAACAACTTGGGACCTACCCAGGAGAGGACTGGCAGATGGACTTCACCCAGAAGCCAGTTTCCCAAGGGTATAAATACCTATTAGTCATGGCAGATACATTCACAGGATGGATTGAAGGCTTTCCCACCTGGACTAAGAAGGCTAAGGAGGTGGTAAAAACACTGCTTCATGAAATCATTCCTAGATTTGGTCTGCTTAGGTCATCACAAAGTGACAATGGGACATCATTTACTTCTAAGGTCATCCAAAGGGTCTTAAAGCATTGGGCATTACTTATTATCTCCATTGTGCCTGGAGGCCTCAGTCTTCAGGAAAAGTAAAAAGAGACAATCAAGTTTTAAAATCAGCAATATATAAAAAAGATAACCTAGGAGACCTCCCTGGGATGGAAGGAGGCTTTACAAATAATTCTCCTCCACACCCATATTGCCCCTTAGGAACAGGTTGGTCTTAGTCCTAATGAGATGCTATATAGGAGACCTTTTATTTAAGTCAATGACCTCTTCCTAGATGCAGAGGCTCAGACCCTCCAGTCTTATACCATGGCCATTGGTCAATTCCAACAGGATATATGCTTGTGGGGAGCCAACCAGGACCCAAAAGATGCTAAAGAGTCACCACTATATGCTCCAGGGACTCAAGTCCTAATTAAAGTCTGGAAAGATGGGTCCCCAAAGGCTCAGCTCCAGCCCACATGGAAGAGCCCCTACCCTGTAATACTTTCTAACCCCACAGCAGTCAAAGTACCAGGACATGATTCCTGGATTCACAATCCACGAGTTAAGCTGTGGAAGAAAACAGAAAAGAACACTCAATACACCTGTGAGCCCCTGGGAGATCTCAGATACGTGTTCAGAACTACAAATGAGTGCTATTCTAATGAATATCCCCCAAATTAAGTTTTTCGGGATAAGATTTCTCAGGACAGCTCTAATGAGCCAATACAGCTTGGCAGGTGTTGTACTCCAAAACATAAGAGATAGATCTTCTGATCCCTGAACAAGGAGGGACTTGAGCCATGTTAATAAGATGTATTGTTTCTAGTTAGATATCTCCAGCAAAGTTGAAGAAAGTCTCATAGTCCTCAAGAAAAACATTGAGACCCCACAGGATCTCAAAGAACAAGCTGGAGAGTTCTCTGGGTGGCTACAATCTCTCTTTGGGGGATCCTCCTGGCGATGGGAAAGTTGGAGTTGGCTTATAGGATTGGGGGAAGGAGGAGAAGGGGATGACAGAGGATGAGATGGTTGGATGGCATCAACAACTCAATGGACATGGGTTTGGGTAGACTCCAGCAGTCAGTGATGGACAGGGAGTCCTGGTGTGCTGAGGTTCATGGGGTCACAGTCAGACACGACTGAGCGACTGAACTGAGCTGAACTGAACTGAATGCCACTACTAGTCCCTGTCGTATTGATGCTGCTTGTGACTGCTCCATGTATTATCAACTGTCTAACCCTTTTTTTCTCTGCCCAGGTCAACAAGCTGCAATATGTAGTGCCAGTTCAATAAGGATATATAAAACTACAGCTGACCATGGAAAATATCACTCACCTTTAGATGGACACTGCTATAAGGACTCTGAGGCTTGAGACTAGCAAGATGGTAGGCCCAATGCCCCTTGCCATCCCAGTTCAGCAGGAAGTAGCCAGAGAGATCTTGATGCCCGTATTCCCAAAGAATTGGGCCTCCCATCTCTTGAGGGGGGAAATGTTAGGCAGTTAGAATAGGAAAAATGAGTCCAAAATGGCAGTGGCTAAAAGACAAGGAAGGGAAAAGCCCATGAAAATAGAACAAAGGAAAGTCCGAGGACTGGAGTGAGGACCTCAGGTAAAACAAACAGCACTCCTGGCTAGCCCAATTTACATAGGGCCGGCCCAGGGGGAGGAGAAAAAAAACATATAAAAAAAGAAGCCAAAATTGGGCCCGTAGCCTCTCTTCTCTTTGTGTATTTTGGGTTGGCATGCCCTCATGCCTCGAGGATGTATTTTCCTTTACTTTCTAAATAAAACTGTGCTGTAACATTGAGCTGTAACACTGGTTCATCCAAGGGCTGTAACACTGGTCCATCCCTTCACATTTTTGTTGTGATGAGACAGAACCGAGGAAATTACAAACTCCTCTGACACCCCTGGAGAAGGGAAAGGCTAACAACCCCAGTATTCTGGCATGGAGAATTCCAAGGACTGTATAGTCTGTGGGGTTGCAAAGAGTCAGATGCCAATGGGTGACTTTCACTTCACTTCACTTCACTATATATTTAAACATTTATTAGTTTCTATAGAGAATCTTGGGCTATCCTGGTGGCTCAGATGGTAAAGAATCTGCCTGCATCGTGGGAGGCCTACGTTCAATCCCTGGGTCTGGAAGATCCTTTGGAGGAGGGCATGGCAACTCACTCCAGTATTCTTGCCTGGAGAATTCCATGGACAGAGAAGCCTAGTGGGCTACAGTCTATGGGATTACAGAGTAGGACATGTCTGAGCAACTAACATGTATCCTTTGTTTAGCAACCAAGGAGATTGAATTATCTATTATCCTAAAGCACTATTATTATTATTTAATACAGTTCATTGAGAAGAGCCCTCTCCAGGACACCCAGTACCAGGAGTCTATTCCTCAGCACAACTTCTCTGTCTCCTAAGTAGATATTTAATTTTGGATAAACTAATGCCAGTTTTCTTATTTGTAAAGTGGGAAAATAAAAATTATACAAACAACTCACAGGGTTTTTAGAAAGGACCATATATGTAATGTTCTGAGGTGCTCTGTTGTTGTTTAATTGCTAAGTCATGTCCAACTCTTTGAGATCCCCATGGACTCTAACCTGCCAGGCTCCTCTGTCCATGGGATTTCTCAGGCAACAATATTGGAGTGGGTTGCCATTCTCTTCTCCAGGGAATCTTCCCAACCCAGGGATGGAACCCACATCTCCTACATTGGCAGGCAGATTTTTTACCACTGAGCCACATGGGAAGTTCAAGGGTCTCTGTAAAAACTAGTAAATATTGATATGTGTGCATGTGTGGTATTTCTGTTGAATTTAGAAATAAACATATTTTATTATTTCTACAAATTTTTTACAACTTTATTGGACAATATTATTCTATTCTATATAATTCTACAATATCTACAGTTCTACATTGGCAATATTTTCTAAACAATGCATGCATTCTTTATTGTAAATATTTTGTGAGTAGTGTCTGAAGTAGTCTGTGTCTTTTCTCTATATATCTCTAGCTCCTAGGACGGTGTGGAATATATACCATTTTTTAAAGTTTTTTGAATAAATGTTATAATATGCAATGTAGTGTATTAGTTTTTCCCTGGAGTTGGAAGCAGAAAGACTAGGTTTAAACCCTAGTTTTTTCTGGATTCTGGCTCAGTGACTTTGAGAAGAATCTTAAACTCTGATCCTTTGTTGTCCTCAATTTATATTTTTAAAACATTGGTGCACATTTAACAAAAGCTATTTTTTTAATTGGAAAAAAGGTAATAATGTGTTTGTTTCTTTTTAAATTTATTTTTTGATTGAAGGATAATTGCTTTACTGCATTTTGTTGTTTTATGTCAAATCTCAACATGAAACGAAAACAATTGATTCTTTTCTCTTAAGATACACTCACAACTGCATGAAATTTAAATAGGCTAATTGATTCAGAGAGTCCCATTCATTAATTTATTTTGCATAAGTATCTCTATTTACATGATAAATATGTATTAAGCACCTACCCTGTGGCCAGAAATCTGATAGGTAATGGATTTCAGCCAGGAAGAATAAAGACAGATTTTATGCTTTTGTGATGTTTATAATCTGTGGAGAGTGAATAACCAGTAATAACTAATTAATAAGAATTGTCATGAAGGAAAGGAACCTAGGACTCTGGGAGTACTGAAAAATTAATGATCATGAAGGATTTCCTTGAGAACATAATAACTGAGCTGAAATTTTAGGAATGAGTTATAGTTAATAGGCAACTGTGAACACGGGAAAAATGTAATGTAGGAGGAAAGCATAAGATGTGCAAAGGACTAATGGCAAGAGAGAGCATGACTTACAGGAGGAAATGTGAAAAGGCTGATTTCCTGGAGAGAAGGAAGGAAAGAGATGACTCTGAGAGGATGGGGAGGCAAGAATGTCCTTGTGTGATGCACTGTTTAGTCTCTATCCTAAGAGAATTTGAAAAAAAATCTCTTAAAGTTTCTCCTCATGCCAAGGCCCAAAACTGGGCTATCTAACATTCAGAAATGAATTGTCCGAGGAGATACATGTGCTGACAAAGCAAGAGATTTTATTGGGAAAGGGTGCCCGGGTAGAGAGCAGTATAGTTGGGAACCCAGGAGAACTGGTCTGCCACTTGGCTTTATGGTGTTTTATGATGAAAGAATTAGTTTCTGGGTTGTCTTTAGCCAATCATTCTGACTCAGAGTCCTTCATTGTTCAGCTGACTTGGATGCCAGCAAGGATTCTGGGAGGTGATCGAACATGTGGTGTCTCCTTTTGACCTTTCTCGAACTCTTCTGGTTGGTGGTGGCTTATTAGTTCCCTGTTCCTTACCAGGGCCACTTGTCATAAAACATCTCATGCAAATGGTTACTATGGTGCCTGGCCAGGGTGGGTGGTTTCAGTCAGTGTGCTTCCCCTAACACATATATACATATCTATCATTATCATCTATCTATCTTGAAAAATCAAATTTTATTAAAAATGCAACTCGGTTGCAAATTTAAGCTGTAAAACTCACAACTGATGTGTGGTTTCAAGGTATTGAAAAAAACGTTATTAGGGATATTCTGACATCTGAGACAAAACATTATCAAATAAAGATTATGATAGCAGTTTACACCTATTGAACACTTGCTATGGGTTAGGCACTATTCCAAGATATTTACTTATTTAGTCTTGTCAACAAACTTATGAAGGAGGTTATTTAATTATTTTCATTTTGGGGTGAAGAAAATAATTCATACAGAGTAGCTTGTGTCGCGGAGAAGGCAATGGCACCCCACTCCAGTACTCTTGCCTGGAAAATCCCATGGACGAAGGAGCCTGGTAGGCTGCAGTCCATGGGGTCGCGAAGAGTCAGACATCACTGAGCGACTTCACTTTCACTTTTCACTTGCATGCATTGGAGAAGGAAATGACAACCCACTCCACTGTTCTTGCCTGGAGAATCCCAGGGACGGGGGAGCCTGGTGGGCTGCTGTCTCTGGGGTCGCACAGAGACGGACACGACTGAAGCGACTTAGCAGCAGCAGCAGCAGCAGCTTGTGTCTGCAACTTAGTTCAAAAGCAATGAGCTAGCTTGGGTGCAAATGCAAGCAGTCTGCATCAGAGCACAGAGCACTCTACTGTTTCTTGAAATGGCAAAATTAAACCAGTTAAAAGTAAAGTAAAAGAGTAATAATGATTGGCATTTCAAAGATACTGACTTGATTATCAAAGGATTATAAGAAGCTATTGCGAAAATTGGTAAGGTCCTTGAATAATTTGCAGATGTGACTATTTTTATTATTGTGTTTTAAAAATTTTAAATTTTAAAAATCACAGCATTGGGCTAATATGAAATTTGGTTGGAATTGTCACAGATAAACAATTCATGATTTCTCAAGATTAATGTACAAGCTACTTTCTGTTAAATGTATGACATATATATTATGCCCTTTTTAAAATAGAATGTAGTAAAAAATTTAAAGTCCTGATTAAAACATGTTTCCTGTATTTACCAAGAAGTTTTGGTCTGCCTTTGCCATGAATGCTTTTGTTTGGTTTGTTTTCAAATGCTTTTAGTATTTAGTATATTTATTTTGCTTTTTACTGCGTGAAATGTTTGTGGAATGCAGTACACCATCATCCTATAAAATCATCTAAAGAAGAACATTTCGTTTTTCTTTCACTGGCAGCCCAGACACATATTCAGGCTCAGCTAATCATTCACTACTTCCTAGGACTTCAAACCTTTGAGGGAGTCATGTGAAATACAAGTACAAGTGAGAAAATATTTATTATAATGGGGCTTGTTGCAGGAGAGATAGTAGCAGGGGTCTGAAAGCAGCAGCGGTGACCGTTTTTGATGATGATAAAGGGCAAAGCAGTGACCGTGTTGGACCTGGCTGTTCCTCTGGACTGAGCTTGGTGTTGGGTTTGTGGTTCAGTTCCTCTCCCTTGGTGTGTGTCCATTTTTAAAATAAAAACCTTGGTAGCCTACAAGAAGTACACACCAGATGGATTAAGGTGTGATAAAGATTTCACATGTAGAAATGTGTGAAAAGGATGAAGAAGGGGGCGGAAGCAGCAATAAACTAGAGTAGGCTTCAGACTGCAGTGTGGGTCTGACACCCACGAACAGAGAGAGATAAGAAGGGCAGGACTGGGTGTTTCTGAGAGTTTTGGTCAGGTCACTGAGATGTTCCTAAGAAAAAGTTGCACATTAGTGAAACCCTGAGTTAGGCAGAAATAGCCCAGGTTATCTGTAGTACTTTGCTGTGGTCAGTCATTGGCTGGGAGTGGCTTGGAGGAAGTATCATCTGATGGGGATATTGGGGTGTCCTAAAAAGAGTTGACTCATTGAAAAAGACTCTGATGCTGGGAGGGATTGGGGGTAGGAGGAGAAGGGGACGACAGTGGATGAGATGGCTGGATGGCATCACTGACTCGATGGACGTGAGTCTGAGTGAACTCCGGGAGTTGGTGATGGACAGGGAGGCCTGGCATGCTGCAGTCCATAGGGTCACAAAGAGTCAGACATGACTGAGTGACTGAACTGAACTGAACTGAACTGAAAATGTACATGTTCATGGCCATAACAGTGAACCTCCAGAATTTACATCAATTCTGTAAACTTTTGATATTATTTCAAATATATTCTTTTTGTAAGTTATTCAAGGTTGTTTTTTTTTCCCTTGCTGCTAGGAGGGTCAACTTGTACCATATTATGAAGTCTTTGTTTTTCCATGTATTTTTAAAAATTTTTAATGGAAGAATAGTTGCTTTACAGAATTTTGTAATTTTCTGCCAAATAGCAACATTAATCAGCCATAGGTATACATACATATGTCCCCTTTCTCTTGTTTAATTGGATTTTTACTGAGATACATTATTATTGAAGTTTGCTACTTGTTATCATTTACAGACTTAGTAGCTTAGGTTTGGGCTTCCCACGTGGCTCAGTGGTAAAGAATCTGCCTGCCAATGTAGGAGACTCAGGTTAGATACCTGGGTTAGGAAGATAACCTGGAGAAGGAAATGGCAACCCACTCCAGAATTTTCTCCTGGAAATCCCATGAACAGAGGAGCCTGGCGGGCTACAGTCCAAGGGATTGCAAAGAGTCAGACATGATGAAGCAACTGCGCAAAAGCACAAGCTTAGGTATGTTTGTTGTATTTGCCTATAGTTCATTGTAGAAAATATAGCCGAAGAAAAATATACAAATACGTGCTTCTTGCCAGTGTTTACATTCAAACAATCTTGAAGTGTTCATATTAAAACAAAAAACAAAAAACACGTTTTCTTATAGGGTTTCCTTGGAATTGCCTTTTAAAATAGAGTTCTCATTTTTCTTAGGGTAAAGGTAATACAAAATACAAAACATAAGTCCTGAGATGGTCTAGTGATTTGGGTCTGCTTGCATCCGTGGTCTAATCTGACACCATGCTTCACCTCACTCTGTTTCCCTCTACACTGCTGTTTCAATTTCTCTCAAGTGTTATGTTGGCTCATGTCCTCGAGGAGGCAGTTGCCAGCCCAGGAGTAAAGGTATAAGTTATACTTAATTTGCAAGGATAAAGGGCAGGGGGGCAGACAAGAAGAAGAACCTTCATACTGTAGTGCAGGTCTGATATTTGTGAAGGGAAGGCAGAGCAATTCCAGGGTTTCAGCCAGGTTGGTAACCGATTCTTGAACCAGTTTCCTATTAGAAGAGTTCTATGTCTTGCAAGAATGAAAGTGAAAGTGAAGTCGCTCAGTCGTGTCCAAACTCTTTGCAACCCCATGGACTGTAGCCTACCAGGCTCCTCCCTCCATGGGATTCTCCACGCAAGAGTACTGGAGTGGGTTGCCATTTCCTTCTCCAGGGGATCTTCCCAACCCAGGGATCAAACCTGTGTCTCCTGCATTCCAGGCAGACGCTTTAACCTTTGAGCCACCAGGGAAGCCCTTAATGGGCCTGTGTTAATACTCCCAATTGTGCTTAAAACTTGGCCAGGATCAAGAAGGGAAAATAGTAGGTTTAAAATGCTCATTTTTATGGCTACTGTGTCCGTCTTGCTCCAAACAGTCCTATTTCTTCATGCAGATTTGGAGAACAGCTTCTTTATAGTTCTTTTGAGCTTTTATTTCTGAGGGACAATGTAAAAGAAAGAGGTTAGTGGGAAGAACAGTAGCTCATGTTTCCTAGATGGTCTCAGGGATTTAGTTGATACTTAGCCTCTATGTGGTGCTCTCCATTCTGCATTCCTCTCATCTTCAACTATTACTTGGGCATATTATAAAGACTTACCTGGTAGTTTGATACAGACTTCCATTCTTCAGCAGTCTGACCCCTTAACAGTCATGCTATTTTCAGGCCAGAGTTGATACACATGCCCATTCACAGTCAGCAATGGGAAGAACCCTACCAGAAGATGCTCAAGTGGGTGACCTGGATCTATACATATTCCTCCATGACTGAACAGTATAAAGGCTTTCCTCCCTTCTCTGACTGATGGTGTTTAATTACTCCAGTCAGGATGGAGACTATTCTTCCTACTTTGTTGGTCCATGGACACAAGAAGCCTCAAAAACTTGGTGGCAAACTTAGCTGGTTCTTGTCCCTCTCTTCTATAGCCATTATATTGTAGAATTCCAGATAGATTCTTTCTTTATCCTAAACTTCCTCAACTTGATACCAAAACAGTTAACTCAGACAGTACTTTCCCAATTATTAATTGTTTGGGGAGGATGACTAATCCCTGCAGCTTCATGCTTTCATCTTCTGTGATATTTTATATGTCTAATCTTGATCAATGAACCACATGTTTTTCAAAAGACTTTTATATGATTTGTGAATGCAGCATTCTACAAATGTTAATTAGATCATGGGAGACTAGGACATCCAACTTGCCATTGACTATTCAGTCAACTGCTACATTTTGGGAACCAGGACACCCGTTCATGCAGATCCCAGAAGTGTGGGGATGAGATGTTCAGAATCTCCCAGTGGGTCACTGGGAGTGATAGCCAGTGGAGTCACTCTTCCTATTCATAGTTTCCTATGGATGTGATGACAGAGTAACACAAACTGAGTGCCTTAATAGGAGACATGTATTATCTCACAGTTCCGGATGCTAGAAATCTGAAATAAAGGTGTCAACAGGATCCATTCCTTCTGGAGGCTCTGAGGAAGAAACCATCCTATGCCTTTCTTCTTATTTCTGGTGGTGGCCAGTAGCCCTTACTATTTTTTTGGTCTGTGGAGACATTGATCCAGTCTCTGTCTCTGTCTTCCAATGACCTTCTGCTTCTATATCTTCATGTCATCTTCTTTTTGTGTGTATGTTTGTGTTGAATTTCTTTTTTTAATATAAATTTATTTATTTTAATTGGAGGCTAATTACTTTACAATATTGTATTGGTTTGCCATAAATCAACATGAATCTGCCAGGGGTGTACACATGTTCCCTATCCTGAACCCTCCTCCCACCTCCCTCCCCATACCATCCCCCTCTGGGTCATCCCAGTGCACCAGCCCCAAGCATCCTGTATCATGCATCAAACCTGGACTGGTGATTCATTTCATATATGGTATTTTACATGTTTCAATGCCTTTCTCCCAAATCATCCCACCCTTTCCCTCTCCCACAGAGTCCAAAAGACTGTTCTATACATCTGTGTCTCTTTTGCTATCTCGCATACAGTGTTACCGTTACCATCTTTCTAAATTCCATATATATGTGTTAGTATACTGTATTGGTGTTTTTCTTTCTGGCTTACTTCACTCTGTATAATAGGCTCCAGTTTCATCCACCTCATTAGAACTGATTCAAATGTATTCTTCTTAATGGCTGACTAATACTCCATTGTGTATATGTACCACAGCTTTCTCATCCATTTGTCTGCTGATGGACATCTAGGTTGCTTCCATGTCCCGGCTATTATAAACAGTGCTGCAATGAACATTGGGGTACACATGTCTCTTTCAATTCTGGTTTCCTCGATGTATATGCGCAGTAGTGGGATTGCTGGGTCATAAGGCAGTTCTATCTGCAATTTTTTAAGGAATCTCCACACTGTTCTCCATAGTGGCTGTACTAGTTTGCATTCCTACCAACAGTGTAAGAGGGTTCCCTTTCTCCACACCCTCTCCAGCATTTATTGCTTGCAGATTTTTGGATCACAGCCATTCTGACTGGTGTGAANCCTCACTGTGGTTTTGATTTGCGTTTCTCTGATAATGAGTGATGTTGAGCATCTTTTCATGTGTTTGTTAGCCATCTGTATGTCTTCTTTGGAGAAATGTCTGTTTAGTTCTTTGGCCCATTTTTTGATCAGGTCATTTATTTTTCTGGAATTGAGCTGCAGGAATTGCTTGTATATTTTTGAGATTAGTTCTTTGTCAGTTGCTTCATCTGCTACTTCTCCTTGCTTATAGTTTCCTTTGTTGTGCAGAATCTTTTAATTTTAACTAGGTCCCATTTGTTTATTTTTGCTTTTATTTCCAGTATTCTGCAAGGTAGGTCATAGAGGATCTTGCTGTGATTTATGTCGGAGAGCGTTTTGCCTGTGTTCTCTAGGAGTTTTATAGTTCTGGTCTTAAGTTTAGATCTTTAATCCATTTTGAGTTTATTTTTGTGTATGGTGTTAGAAAGTGTTCTAGTTTCATTCTTTTACAAGTGGTTGACCAGTTTTCCAAGCACCACTTGTTAAAGAGATTGTCTTTTCCCCATTGTATATTCTTGCCTCCTTTGTCAAAGATAAGGTGTCCATAGGTGCGTGGATTTATCTCTGGGCTTTCTATTTTGTTCCATTGATCTATATTTCTGTCTTTGTGCCAGTACCATACTGTCTTGATGACTGTGGCTTTGAATTTCTCTTTTCTTATAAGGACACCAGTCATCAGATCCAGACTCATCCTAACACAGTATGGTCTTATCATAAGTTGATTACATTTATAAGACCCTATTTCAACTTAGGTCACATTCTTAGGTTCTAGGCAGACATGAATTTTGGTTGGATATTATTCAACTCAGTATATACCCCATTCTCCATTCTGTCCAAGCTAACTCCCAGTTTTTCTTCAGATTCAGGCTGATTGTCACTTCCATGACTGGGTCCATTTTTCCTATTTATACAGATTCATAACATGGTATACTCTTTGTAGCACTTGCCTCAGGACAATATTATATTTATGTATGTGATTCTTTTCTTGATATCCATCTTCCCAAACTCAGCTAGCTGTAAGCTTAAAGGGCACAAATCATTTTTCTTATTTTTTACTCACTGCAGTATCCCTAGAATCTAGCACAGTTCCTAAAACATATAGTACATACAAAGAACAAAATGTGAATAAGTAAACAAATAGCTCAGATTCTGAAATAAAGAACAAAAGAGGGATGGTGGAAGACAATGATAATGACTCTGTGGAAACAGGTCTGTCCTCAGCTGGAATAAAAAGGGGCTCTATTCACAATTCTACCACTAAAGAGTCTGCTGTACATTGACGTTCAACTTTGGTGAGGGAAGTTGGAAAACTGATGATTGGAGATATGATGACTCCTAAGGCAGAAAGGGAGCGGAGAAAAGGAAGAAAAATTATTGGGAGAGGCAGTTCACTGGCTGAGGTGAATTGGACTGCCCTTTAAAGTGAAAGCAACAATAAGTTAAGGATAAGTAACACAGGCCCTGACTGCATGACAGTAAGGATGGGTTAATGCCTATCTACAATCAAAATTAGATTAGAAGTTTCTTTTTTCAAGCAACAGAAACCTGCACATTATTAGCCCCACAGAGATTTCCAACTGTAGCAAAGTATACTTCATTTGGAAGTCTCTATTTTGTCAGTGTGAAATTAAAAAAAGGAGAAAAAAGAGAGGTTGGTGAAATGAAACCAGAATAGAAGAGGAACAAAGGGAATTTTCAGTGTCAGCGTTAGCAGACAGAAGGCACTATCCACAGGTGGCTTCTCTAATTAGAGACTTAAAAATATGATCCAACCAAGAAACAAGAGCAAAGAAATAACATCTGAAGAAAACGGAGGAAATAGATAACCAAATGGAACTGAGATGAAGGAAACTGATGATGCACCAAAAAAAAAGAAAAGAAAAAAAGTTTTCTAAATCCACCCACTAGCCAAGCTGTGTCTGTTTCAAACCCATGGAATTTTTGCAGAAGTTCAAACTTATATGCTTTTATAGCTTTAAGTGTGATGTCATTCTTCTTAGTACAAATAGAAGAGCATGGGAGGTCACCTAACTCCTTTCTTGGCGGACCTTACTAGGGGGGGGCAGCAGTGGATGTTGGTTCAAATCTGAATTCTGAGTCCTTCAGAATTGAAAATGCTAAATAAATTCACTTTAAGTTTCTATTCTTTTGTAAATTTTAAACTTCTGAAAAAAATACAGTTGGAATCCTCCCAGTCTATGGTTGTTTGCATGTTCTCAATGAAGAAACACTGATAAAGAGTGTTTCTTTATCACAAAAAGACCTTTTAACAGTTGTCTTTATGACCACTGATAATTACTGTTCTATTACTGGCAAATTTTGGAGACATTTGATACTGCAGAAAGTGTTAAAATAGCACAGTTCTTGTCCTTAGGAGTTGTGATTGTAAATGAATGTTACACACCTGTGCCCAAATCTCTACTCTGAAATGATTTGGAGAGTTGGTTTAAGCTTTAAGTAGGCTCAGCAATAGTTGAATAAAATATTCCTAACACTACCAAAAGAGGGACAGCAGTTATTTTTGCCACTCAGATTTTGGAAATGCTTCAATTTAGGTTTTGTATTGACATGCAATTTTTAATTTATTTTATACCAGCTCAATGGTTCTCAGATATTGTCATATTTAGCACCACTCAATTAGAAAACAATTTTCTGAGTCAGAACACCTAGAATCATGTTTTAAAATCTTTAGTACTATAGGTAGCTTGCTGTTCAAATATTCCATATTGCATTTATGTGGATTAATGGTTCATTAACTTGTTCTTTTACTAAGCTCACATGATTCAGAACTATTAGTTAGAGGTCAATGCTGTGTATTGGAAAGGCATGGTTTTGGACATCAGAGAGAAATGACTACAAACACAAAGTTTGCATTTTAACTAGTTGTATAAACCTCAGTTGCCTTTTTCTGAAAGATGCTTTAGCATCATTCAAACATTATTGAGAATACACTATTATGAAATAGATTAATGTAAAATAATCAATAAATTTGTTGCCCTCTGTCCTGTTTCTAAGTGGTCAACCTATAGTTCTTCAAACACTACTCAATAATTATTTGTTGATGATATCACAGGATTACAGATAAGCATCATACTGGCAGTTGGATTCCTACTGCAGTCTGTTTCCACTTGTCATTTATCAGTTGCCCTGATATTAACTGTCATTGTTTTTCCCAATGGCACATATTTATTGGCTTTTGCATAAGGGAAATATTCTAAACATCTATTCTCTGATTTTTGTTGACAATTTCATATCTTGCTTTTGAAGCATTGTGTCTTTCTGGCCCTAAGTGTCAGAAGTTAGAGTCTAAAATAAAATCTAGAAGAAATACTCTGCTGCTAAGTCGCTTCCATCGTGTCTAACTCTGTGAGACCCAATGGACGGCAGCCCATCAGGCTCTCCCATCCCTGGGATTTCCAGGCAAGAGTACTGGAGTGGGGTGCCATTGCCTTCTCCAAAGAAATACTCTGCTGCTAAGTCACTTCAGTCGTGTCTGACTCTGTGTGACCCCATAGATGGCAGCCCACCAGGCTCCCCCGTCCCTGGGATTCTCCAGGCAAGAACACTGGAGTGGGTTACCACCTTCCTCTCCAGTGCATGAGAGTGAAAAGTGAAAGGGAAGTCGCTCAGTCGTATCTGACTCTTAGCAACCCCATGGACTGCAGCCCACCAAGCTCCTCCGTCCATAGGATTTTCCAGGCCTAGCCACCAAAAATTATTGAATGAAAAACTAGTCTGCTTTAATTGTTATTTGCTTGGAACTTTCTTTACCCCAGGCTTCAAGAAATAAATAGAAGGAGTGAAACTAAAATAGAAAAAGAGAATATCCAAACACAGCTTCAAGCAGAGAAATTGATCAGGTTAACCTACAGAGATAATGATACATTAGCTTCTTAGAAAAGGAAAAGGAGGCATCTTACTATGCTAGGTATGAAGAACGGAAGTCACTGAAGAGCTAAAGAGTTGCATTGATGTACATATGAGAAAGGGCTAACCTACTAGATCACTAATCAGCCTTAATAAAAAAGAATCTGATAGAAAGGTTAAGAAAACAGGATAACATTTAAATATTAGAAATAGTTCTAAAAATTAACCTTAACAAAGGAAAAGACAATATATCACCAAAGTATACACACAGCAAATGAAATGGGGGAAAATGGAAAGAGAAAGAAGGAAAATGTCTAAAGTAAACCACAAATGTCACAGAAAATTGATCTTATAGTCAATTTCAGTAGTTCATCAGCAAATGAAAAAGTGAAACTGTTAGTCACTCAGCCAAGTCCCACTCTTTGCGACCTCATGGACTGTAGCCCATCAGGCTCTTCTGTCCATGGAATTCTCCAGGCAAAAATTTTGGAATGAGTAATCTTTCCCTTCTCCAGGGCATCTTCCCAACCTAGGGATCAAACCCAGGTCTCCCTCATTACGTTACCAGCTCAGCCAAAAGGGAAGCCCTAAAATATATGGAATGCTTCACAAACTTTCGTGCCATGTTCCTGACCTTCATAGAAAAAATGTATTTTGTGGGTTTCAAGAATGGAAATTGACTAAAATATTGTAACCAGTCTACCCTCTAAGGGAGCTACCAATTTTAAAAGCCAAGAACCTTGAGTCATAGAATAAGTATGGCTTCAGGACTATAATGGATTCCGTAGTGGCTCAGTGGTAAAGAATCTGCCTGGAATGCAAGAGACTTAGGTTTGATCCCTGGGTTGGGAAGACCCCTGGAGAAGGAAATGGCAACCCATTCCAGTTTTCTTGCTGGAAAATCCTATGGACAGAGGAACCGGGAGGGCTACAGTCCACAGTTTAACACTCTTCCTGAAGCCCTAGAAAAATTAAAATAATAATAAAAGGGAAGCAGCAAACTCAATAAAAGTCAACATGAATGGACTTGAGAAGCAGTCTTACCAGACTTTTCAAAGAATAGTTTCTAATAATTAGATTCTTCATTCTTTGAAACTTAGTAAGATAGTGGACTAATTATTAATATCACAATTATAGAATTTCACCATCTTTGATCAGTTCTAGGTGGAAGTTCTAGTGGGCACCTCTTCCCTTTTGACCATAAACCATTGTAAACAAATCCATTAATTTGTCTCCAGGATTATGGATCTCCGTAGAGAAATACTATTCAATCATTTCCTATTTAAGAATGATGTCTCAAAAATCACTTCTTTGTGTATGTAATTATGATTATTTATCTTTTGCCTTTGTGTGGCTGGTCTTTCCAATATTGTTGTTTTTGAATTTCTACTTCCTTGAATTTCTGTGTTACAAATTATATGCAACATCACCTGTCCAGCCTGTGGTTTATTTGTGATTTATTCATAAGGTGCCCATGAGTTCCTAGGGATTAATGGCTTATTATTTCTCTTGTCTCCTGAAGTATCCACAGTTCTTCTTCATTGATCCCTATATGTTTGCCAAACACTTCTGCAACACTCAGATGTTCATTACTTAACCTGTGAAAATGTTTGCATTACTTCACTAGTTATATTCATCTATGCTATTTTATCTTAAGAAATGGTGAAGAAAAAATATAAGAAAAAATTTAATACATCAAAACAATCACTCATCATCTAAAATGAGGTCCAGGACATTTTAGTTTTAAATGCCCTTTTTTTAAAATCCATTGCAAATTAGAAACAGGTGTAATCTGAATGAAGCCAATTTAGTTAATTAACTCAGTATCCTCTGACACAAATGCTAGCTATAAACAAATCTTACAATGCAATTCATATGTTATGATATCTACAGAAAGAAGAACCATTTATGAAGTTGACTGACTACATGAAGAATATCACAATAGCTTCACAGCAATATTTGAAATGCCATTTATTTGTTTATAGATTTCAATATTTTAAAAAGTAAAATTCATCACCTAATTGTAATCATGAATTCATAGATAATTTCTAGAATTTTGAACAACAGCTAAGTGCTTCCTATGTGCTATGAACTCTTGTAAGATCCAAGGATTCAGCAATAGAGAAGATGCACATGGTTATTACTCTCAACACGTATACTATCATGTAAGAAACGAATCGCCAGTCAATGTCTGATGCAGGATGCAGGATACTTGGGACTGGTACAAGGAGAGGACCCAGAGGGATGGTATGGGGTGGGAGATGGGAGGGGATTCGTGTTTGGGAACGCATATACACTCGTGGTGAATTAATGTCAATGTTTGGCAAAACCAATACAGTAATGTAAAGTAAACTAAAGTAAAAATAAAAATTATAAAAAAAAAAAAGAGCTTACATTCTAGAAAGGAAACAAATAATATATAAGTAAATAACTGGACAAGGAAATTTCAGAGACTGGTAAATATCAATTAATTAATTCAATGAAGATTTGCTAACCTTCAAATATTCACTAGGTGCTACATGCCAGGACCATAGCTGTGAGGAAAAAAATGCCCAGCTCTATTCTCAAATTTTTATTTAGCAAGAGAGGCAGATAATAAATGTCATGATTTTATGTCTACAACCCACTCCAGTGTTCTTGCCTGGGGAATCCCGGGGACGGGGAAGCCTGGTGGGCTGCCGTCTATGGGGTCGCACAGAGTTGGACATGACTGAAGTGACTTAGCAGTAGCAGCATGTGTATATTAGGTAGTAATGAGTATTTTTAAAATGAAAATGAAATAGGTTCTGATTTAGAGACTTGAGAAAAGTAAGAGAGAGTTCTTTATACACATGGCAGCAAAGAAAAAGTGAAATTTGATGTGAGACCTGCTGAAAGTGAGACAGAGTGCCCTGAGAGTATCTGGGAGTGAAGAGTTCCTGTCAAGTACAAAGGAATCTATATTTTCCATGATCTGTTGTTCAACATTAGGAAATAAAATAGTCAACCTGTATAGGTTATTTTTTTTACCACCCATTTATTGGGAAATTAAATTTGTTGGGAATCTATGTAATGGAATGTAAAAATGGGCATCTTCCTTAACTTCCATTCTGAATATTTCAAGGGTGTCTTGTACATCAATAGCAAGTTGAATGTGAACCCAAACTCGATATCATAATTTACTTGAAAAAAAAAAAAAAAAAAGAGCTCTATGTCCCTTCACTCACTTTTAGAATGTACAAGGTTCTTGAGAGAGAAGAACATGTGAGACATCTTCCTGAGATAGGAAGAGCCTTTGTTATTCCAAGGAATTTCTTCAGTTACCTGGGAAATTTTTGTTTGTTTAAAATTTTAATTTACAATTTTTTAACATATACAAACATTACTGATTTTATTATATTAACCTTATATCCTAGGTCCTTTGTAGACTTCTTGGGATTTTTAATGTAGATGATTGTATTGTCTATAAATAGATTTTAGCCCACTACTTAGCAGTTTTAAAATGTTTTTTGTGCCTTTTTTCTTGCTTTATTACCTGGATGAGGACCACCATTATCACGTGGAATAGCTGTTTGCTTTAAGAACATTTTGTCTCTAAGTTCATAAGAGATATTAGCCTGTAGTTCTCCCTATTCTTTTGATAAATGTCTGTCTGCTTTTTGTGTCAGGGTAATTTGAATTTTAAAAATAAGTTGAAAAATACTTTCTCTTTTCTGGTAATGTTAGTGTAGAAATTGTATTGTTTCTTCCTTGAATATTTTGTAGAATTCACAATTTATGCAATCTGGGTCTGGGTTTTTTAATTTGTGTAATGGCTTTAAACTTTTTGTAAAGTTATTAACTAAAAGAGATCTCACCCTGAAATGGCTGAGATGGGGCTCTTTTGACATTCCAACTTTTATTTTTCCATATACCGCTGGAGAAAGCTGGCAGTAAAATCAGAGAGATTAAGTGAAAACTTATTTTGACTGGTATTTAGGTGCTTCTGAAAAAGGAAATAGTAACTTCTTTACAGGAAATCGATTTTTTTGATTGCTTGAAATCATATCAAAGTTTCAAATTGCAACTGATGCTGGCTCAGGCTTTCCCTTTGCTCCTCCGTTTTTCTAAAAGGGCTTCCCAGGTGTCACTAGTTGTAAAGAACCCATCTGCCAATGCAGGAGACATAAGATACTTGGGTTCGATCCCTGGGTCAGGAAGATCCCCTGGGGAAGGGCATGGCAATCCACTCCAGTATTCTTACCTAGAGAATCCCATGGACAGAGGACCCTGGTGGTCTACAGTCCACAGGGTTGCAAAGAGTCTGTTCATGACTGAAGTGACTTAACACGCACACATGGACATTTTTCTAAAGATCCACCACAGTGATCTTGCTGTCTCTCTCTCTCTCTCTTTGAACTTCCTCTTATAACACCAAAATTGATTTTCCAGAGAAGGCAACAATAATTCTAAAAGCCAATAAAAATGTGTTTGATTATCATGGCCCTTTTGAAAAAACAATTTTTTTTTTTTTTTTTAAGTTCTGCTCTTAAGGGAACCAAAGCTTTTCAGGAGGAACTTTCATTACCTTTGTGTGCGTTAGCTATAAGTGTTCTGCCTGATCTTAGGTGTCTTGTCCTATGTCTTGAAAATTTGATGTATTGACCAGTTAGAAAATTTCTCTGTGGTCTCTGCCATCTGAAAGGTATACATATTAATGTATTTGATGTTCAATCTATTACCTCTTTATCCATCCAAGCTAGCCTTATAGAAATTTGTTATAACAGATCCAAGTCCATTAGGGGGCTTTATCATCTCAACTGCCTTTGTATCTGTCTATACAATATAAACTTTATTTTCTGAACTTTTTTGGGGGGGTACACTTTCTAGATCTTATGAATCTACATCCTTTGTACTCTTACATGGAGATGCCTCTTGCATCTTTGAGTTTGAGTAGCTATTAAGATCCTACTTATCAATGGTCAGATGATGGATTCTTTAAAGAGGAAAATCTTCTAAACTGGTAATTTTTAGAAAGCTCTCATCATAAACAGCTATGGTCTTTCCAGTAGTCAGGTATAGATGTGAGAGTTGGCCCACATAGAAGGCAGAGCACCAAAGAATTGATGATTTTGAACCATGGTGCTGGAGAAAATTCTTGAGAGTCCCTTGGATAGCAAGGAGTTCAAACAAGTCAATATTAAAGGAAATCAAACCTGAATATTCTTTGGGAGGACTGATGGTGAAGCTGAATCTCCAGTATTTTGGCCACCTGATGCAAAGAGCTGACTCATTGGAAAAGACCCTGATGCTGGGAAATATTGAAGGCAGGAGAAGAGGATGACAGAGGATGAGATGTTTAGATGGCATTACCGATTCAATGGACATGAACTTGGGCAAACTCTGGGAGATGGTGAGGGACAGGGAAGTCTGGGGTGCTACAGTCCATGGGATCACAAAAATGGGACATGACATGGCAACTGAACAACAACAGCAATGGAAAGACTGAGTTGGGAGTGAGAACTGGGAACAGGGACCATGGTAACTTGGTTTCTACTGCTACTTGAATAAGCACTGAGAATGGCCACCGCTACCCCATGTGGACCACCTAGGCCTTAGCTATGACCACCTGCTTAGCTATGACCACCTGCTTAGCTATGACAGTATCTTTTTTCAGGTTCTGGCTGGCTCAGATCCTGTGCCAAGCTGTGGTGTTGAGTGAGCAGGGCCTGGGTGTTTGACCTACTCAGATTGGGAAATGCAACAAGACGGTAGCTACTAGTGCAGAGCTTTCTCCACCCTGATGTCAACCTAGCACATGTGCACTCTTCTTGAGCAGAGTCTAGGCTTCTCCAGCCTTTATATCTGTCCCAGCAGTTTTTCCATCAGGCAAGGGGACTTGTCTCCTCAGCAATAGGACCCCAGAAGTGGGACACTCTGTCTGTGCCTGAATTTCATCACTCTCCAGGGTGAGGGTCTACAGATGTGGACCTTCTCTTCCTTTCAGATCTCTCCTAGGGGTGCTGGTCCTGATCTGATGCCTTTTCTTTTTTCTTTTTATTCCATTCTGCTCAGTTCTGTGGACATCTTCCTTGAAGTTTTGGTTGTATAGGAGCTATTCTTCTAGTCGCCAGTTAGTTTTCTGTGAGTATTGTTCCACATATAAGCATATTTTTGATGTGTTTGTGGGGGAGCTCCAAGTCCTCTTTCCTGGCCATCTTGATCTGATCTCCTAAAGCTTTTAATCTTTTTTTTCCAGATACAAGGAAACCTTTCCCCTTATGCTAATTGTGACTTATAAAACATTGGTAAAGTGTGTCTTTGTACATGAAGATGAAACTTTTATCTTTTGCTCTCTACCTGGTCCCTGCAGAATTTGGCTTCTTCATCTTGTTCACCTCCAGACCTGGTGTCTTATGGCAATCTAGACTGAAACTAGTTGCACTAATAATTGTCCTAATTAGTCCTATCTTTGTTATTTTTAAACTATTTATAATGTCTGTTGCTGCTGTAATATGACATTATTAATGTTATTACTGGTGTTACTGTTATTCCTTGTATTACCCAATGTATAACCAGATCTCTCACAAAATTAATGATGGCTAAATGTCTTGAGGCAATTGATCACATTTATAGTTCTATATAAAATTAATTTTAATAAAATAACTCTAGATATTGGATGAAGCAATCAGGGAAAAATACTTCCTGGTTTTTAATAGAACAGTAAGACAGATAATCCAGAGAATTTCTAGCACGTGAATGTCCCATGAAGAAAATCCTTATCTGACCGAGGAATGTACTTTCCTTGTGCTATGGGACAAATTCATCATAAAATACCTCCCAAATCTTGATTGAATTTATGACCCAAACAGGGAAGATTGTGAACAAAAAAGAACAAAGAGTGTTATTTTTTTTGTACAAAGGTTGAAGTTGCAACCCACTGCAATTGTCTACCAACAGTATACCCTTTGAGGATGCAGGATGAAAAACAGAATTAGGCACTCTCTGCACCGGATAAACACACCTCTAGATAGTTAAGTACATATCTCAGGAAGAGTTTCAGTGACCCTGGATTCTGGCATCTTCCTGTACATAGAAAAGGACTGAGCATCTGTGATTAGCATTAATCTTTACCAAGATACCTGCTTGACAGTATGTATTTCCTAGCCCCTCAAAATTCACACACACACACACACGCATACACAGGCTTCTCCCCTACCTCTGTGGAGTCATTTATGCAGAGCTACTGATTGACTATGCAGAGCTATCTCCCAGGCTATAGTCCTCAGTAAGACTCTCAGTAAAACCTAAATACACAACATTTTCTTAAGTTGACAAGGTATAAGAGTAAAAATGCTGAAATACAAAGACAAAGAGAAAGTTTTTTTTGTTTGTTTGTTTTTAGTTTTGTTTTAATGTTCAAAGTCCAAGGAAAGCAAGATAGAAAATAGATTAGTGGTTATTTAGGGTTACGAAAATATAAATAGAGATAAGGAGGTGATAGCTAATGGGAACAGGGTTTCATTCTTGAGGTGATGAAAATGTTCTAGATTACAGTAATGATTGCACATATTTGTGATTATACTAAATAACATTGTATACCTTAAAAGCTACATTGTACATTTTATGGATTATAACTTAGTAAATGGTTTAAAATTAATTATATTTATAGAACACCTATATATATATAAATATTTATTACACGTTGTTATTTATAACTTTAAACTACTCTGAAGGAGCAAGTCCATATGTTATTGAATAAGATTAGTTTACAACACTGTACCTGCAGGACTCCCTCGTATCAGAAGTAAAATGTCAAATATTTCAGGACTGTGTCAGGAGTTCCAGATATGTTATAAAACTAAGAAAACTGGACATATAAGAAACTTGGCTGATTTATGCCAAATTGAGGAGGGCTGTTACTGCTTGTGAAAGGTCATACTTCAGTGAAGTGCATTGTTAATTGAGAGGCCACCTGTACCAATCAGTGTGTTATCACTGAGATTAGATATACTTGTGGATGGAAACATCTTAATCTTATAAATGCTCACTGAAATTTTCTAAGACATTTTTAGCCTTCTGTGAACAGGCACAGTTTCTCTTGACATTGAAGAGCAAAGCATACTCAGTTAATAACAGAAGAAAAGCAAAGAACACTTAAAAACCAGTGATCTGCCCTCAAGACGCCATATTTCTGTCCCCCTTTCAACTTAATTCTCTTGGAATTATGGAGCTCTTGAAAATGTCAAAAGGGCCACTCAGTGTCTTTGAGGAGAAATGTGCTCTGCTGGAGCATTCTTCAAAAAATCAAAGGCTTCTTGTGCTTCAGCTTTCCCATCAAGAAAATAAAAACGGTGATGAAAATGGTTGTCTTCTGGGGTCTTATTAGTAAAGTGTAAAATTTTTTTACTCTTCTCGAAAAAAATATGCACATCATTATATGAGTGAAAGGGGGACAAATTAGTCATTTATGCAGCTCATCCAGAGTGTATCCAACTTCAGTAGCTAGAGTTAAATAAAATACTCTTGGGATGTTATCACCGGAGCTACAGAGCAGATGTGCTGTGGCTTAGAAAGCATCTGTGCCCCTCAGCATTGAAAGGATACAATTTGATTCTGAAGGACTGAAGAGGTCAGGAAATGGAGTTAATAGATATCACCTTAATGAGTTATTTTTCACTTCTACTTTTCAAATCTTCTTGAACAACAAAAAATTCCCACCACACATTTAGTTGTATCTTCCTGATGCTCAGACCAAGGGTACAAATGTTACTGCAAATTCTTCTTTAATCTACTGTCCCAGAGGTAGAAGCACAAAAAAGACAAGATTCTAAAAAGTTGGCACAGATCTAACAGTTAGAAATGCTGTCTTGTGTTTCATGCCAAAAGTTGGCATTGTGGCTGCTACTATAAGAAAGGGGAAAACAAGTGGCAAAGTGCTTTGTTTGAAAATGAATACAACGCTGGCCCCAGGGTGAATGTGAAATCACCGCCATCAATAGACAGTATTATACAAAGAGAGCATATTCAATGAGCCCACTTTTGTAATAGGAAGTAAGAACTCATGTGGAAAAAAGCTTTTTAAATGTGGATTACAGCTAAATCTGAAATCAAGAACTCAAAGTGTGTGAGAATGGTATTTGGGGGAAAGAGTTCCTGTTGCTTACTGGAATGCATGGCCTGGATGTTGTGGGGAAAGTCATCTTCCCAGCAAAAAAGAAAATCAGAGTGTAATAGTGGGACTAATTTACTTTGTATTTTAGTTTATATATATTATTACTACAAATGATATCCATCTTCTTTTAGAATTTTTAAGCTAAAATAGAAAGAGTTTACTGGTTATGGCCACTAGAAACTAGAGAAATAAAGGTCAAGCAGTAAAGCAGGATGAAGTCCTATATCTTTTCTTCCTAAAGCTTTCTTTGTGTGTGTCTATAGTGTGGTTGTGTTACAAACAAGATGCTCATGTCTATTTGGGGTTTTTGCCTAAGTCTAACAGTGACAGGCACATTTATAACAGACTACTGAGTAAAATTCAGATCTAAATTTAGAGAATCTAAAGTGTAGATTGAATGCAATGTCATTCTTATTGATCTTCATCAACTTTTACTCTATTGCCCTGTATATATTTTATATCTCTCATTTCTGTTTTTTTTATTCCCATCTCATTTTGTGTTACTCCTTTTATCTTAACCAAACTGAACCTCTATATTATTTGCTATGTTGGTTTGCCTTCAATGTCTAAAATGACAGCAACTTTATCAAATAAGAGTTTACTTGTGAGGTCTGAGGATAAACTGTGGTGGACCTGTGAAATGGTCCCCATTATGTCGAAAATGTCCCAAATAGCTGCAATTTTTCTTCCATTCCCAACCTTAGCACAAAGTTTTCAGTCTCATGGTTCTGAGATACTTCTGTACCTATAGGTCACCTCTATACATGCTGGAGGAGAAAAAGAATTAAGAAGATCCCCTGGAGAAGGAAATGGCAACCCTTTCCACTGTTCTTACGTGGAAACCCCCATGGACAGAGGGGAGCCTGGCTGGCTTCAATCTAAGGGGTTGCAAAGTGTCAAACACGAATGAACGACTAAACCACAAGGAGAAAACAGTGAAAAACAGAAAAACCAACCAAACTAAAACATGTCAGCTGAATCTCTATACTTAAAAAACGGTTACATCTGTTTGTATCACATTGGCCAGAGCTGGTTAATATGACCACCCTCTATAATGGACTGAAAAAAAACCTGGGATTCTCTTTAGGAAAGAATGAATTTGGAGTAGTGTTTACTGCAGTGCCCCTACTGAGGTTAATACTGATTTCTGACTCCTGTTTTAACAATAATTGTACAGAAACATTGTGATTAATTAAGTGAATTGACTCATTTTAAAGCTCCTTTCTGATACTAGCTCATTAAATTGGTGATTTTCAACATTTATTATATATTGGCAGCACCTAGAGGATTTGTTGAAACACAGATTGCTGGACCTCATCTTCAGAGTTTCTGATCCAAGAAGTCTGGATGGAGTCTAGGAATTGGGATAACTAAAAGTTCCCTGGTGATACTTATGCACCTCATCCAAGGGCCACACTTTAGAGGAAGAAGTTTGGTGATTTTGCAGAGAGAATCTTTCAAAGTTCATATCAATTCTCAAAGTCAGTCTTTTATGGGTCATGCTTTCTGCATCTTCACAGGTTCAGTTAGTTAGTCAGTTCAATCACTCAAACTTGTCCAGCCATTTGTGACCCCATGGACTGCAGCACACCAGGCTTCCCTGTCCATCACCAGCTCCTGGAGTTTACTCAAACTCATGTCCATTGAGTCGGTGATGCCTTCCAACAATTGCATCCTCCATTGTCCCATTCTCCTCCCACCTTCAATCATTCCCAGAATGAGGATCTTTTCTAACAAGTCAGTTCTTCATATCAGGTGGCCAAAGAATTAGAGTTTCAACTTCAGCCATCAGTTCTTCCAGTGAATATTCAGGAGTGGTTTCCTTTAGGATGGACTGGTTGGATATCCTTGCTGTCCAAGAGACTCTCAAGAGTCTTCTCCAACACCACAGTTCAAAAACATCAATTCTTTGGCACTCAGCCTTCTTCTTTCTTTATAGTCCAACACTTACATCCATACATGATTCCTGGAAAAACCATAGCTTTGATGAGATGGACCTTTGTCGGCAAAATAATGTCTCTGCTTTTTAATATACTGTCTAGGTTTGTCATAACTTTTCTTCCAAGGAGCCAGTGTCTTTTAGTTTCATGACTGTAGTCACTATCTGCAGTAGTTTTGGAAACCTGCAAAATAAAAGTCTCTCACTGTTTCCATTGCTTCCCCATCTATTTGCCATGAAGTGATGGGACCAGACGCCATGATCTTAGTTTTCTGAAAGTTGAGCTTTAAGACAACTTTTTTACTCTCCTCTTTCACTTTCATCAAGAGGCTCTTTAGTTCTTTATTTTCTGCTGTAAGGGTGGTGCCATCTGCATGTCTGAAGTTAATAATATTTCTCCTGGCAATCTGGATTCCAGCTTGTGCTTCATCCAGCCCAGTGTTTCTCATGAGGTACTCTGCATTTAAGTTAAATAAGCAGAGTGACAATATACAGTATTGACATACTCCTTTCCTCATTTGGAACCAGTCTGTTGTTCCATGTCCAGTTCTAACTGTTGCTTCTTGACCTGAATACACTTTTTTCAGGAGACAGGCCAGGTGGTCTGGTATTCCCATCTCCTGAATAATTTTCCACAGTTTGTTGTGATCCACACAAAGGCTTTGGCATAGTCAATAAAGCAGAAGTATGTGTTTTTCTTGAACTCTTTTGCTTTTTTGATGATCCAAAAGATGTTGGCAATTTGATCTCTGGTTCTTCTGCCTTTTCTAAAACCAGCTTAAACATTTGGATGTTCACGGTTCACATACTGTTGAAGCCTGGCTTGGAAAATTTTGAGCATTACTTTACTAGCATGTGAGATGAGTGCAATTGTGTGGTAGCTGAAACTTCTTTGGCATTGCCTTTCTTTGGGATTGGAATGAAAACTGACCTTTTCCAGTTTTGTGGCCACTCACTGCTGCATTTTCCAAATTTGCTGACATATTGAGTGCAGCACTTTCACAGCATCATCTTTTAGGATTTGAAATAGCTCAACTGGAATCCCATCACCTCCACTAGCTTGGTTTGTAGTGATGCTTCCCAAGTCCCACTTGACTTCACATTCCAGGATGTCTGGCTCTCGGTGAGTGATCACACCATCATGATTATCTCGGTCATGAAGATCTTTTTTGTACAGTTCTTCTGTGTATTCTTGCCACCTCTTCTTAGTATCTTCTGCTTCTGTTAGGTCCATACCATTTCTTTTACAAGTTACATCTTTTTGTCTTCTGAATGAAGCTATAGTGGGGGCACCAAGATGTTACTTTATTCTGTGTATTATGTTTAACAACATAAAAAAATGAATGAGGTGAAGTGAAGTGAAAGTAGCTCAGTTTTGTCTGACTGTTTGTGACCCCATGGATTGTAGCTTTCCAGGTTCCTCTGTCCATGGAATTCTCCAAGCAAGTGGGTAGCCATGTGTAGCCATTCCCTTCTCCTGGGGACTTTCCCAACCCAAGGATTGAACCCAGGCTTCCCATGTTGCAGGTGGATTCTTTATCTCTGAACCAGCAGAGTATAAATACTTATACTCTTAATGCAAAAATTTTCAATAGCACAGTGGTCTGCTGACCACTGACCCTGGCCCAGTCCCTCAGTCAATTCCATGGAGATGACTCCTTTTATAGAAATTTGATGTGTTTTTCCCCACCTTTTAAATTGTAGTTGAAGGCCTATATATTTACTTAAGATTTATTATATAGAGTTTTAAATATACATGTTACTGTATTATAACAACATACTTTAAATATAAATGTTATTGCATTTTTCTATCAACTGCTATTGTCTCTTCATGATATCTGAAATGCTTTCTAAAATTTGAGTTTTAAAAATTAAAACTGCAAGCCTTGCAAAATGCAGTATTCAGCCACCTTTTGAAGGTAAGCCACATTACTCTAGAAGTACAGATAACATAAAGTGTAATATAAAATATAAAAACACCATTTTCTGTTCGTATAGAAAATGTCAGAGCTATCTACTATAAAGTTATTCTTTTTTTTTTTTCTCCTTTCCCATAGAAGATTATCCTGCAAATATTTGACCAATACTCCTCAAAACTGTCAAGGTCATTAAAACAAATAAAATCTCAAAAGCTGTCATAATTGAAAGGAATTGAAGCAGACATGACAACTGGGTGTAACATGGATGAAAGTTAATATGCACAGTCCATGCTTAAAGATGTTATGATCCACCTTCTTGAGGGTAAATTGTTTATATATTATCTATGTAAATTATCCAAATGCCTACTATCAATAAAACACTGAATGTTTCTTATAGTAACAATATTTTTCAAACTATGTAAAGTGACAATTCCTTGCTTTTTGAAAATGAATTTGATCTCTTGTCAGCGAGAGGATTTATGAGCCATCATGACCTTTACAGAATGAAAAGCACACAATATGAGGCTGAGAGAAAGGGGACAAAAAAGGTAAATGAAGACATATACATCACTTAGATTTATAGGCTTATATAGGGGCATGTCTTTATGCTTACTTAGCAATATTGAAGATAAATTATCCTATACACTAGAATGATAAGACTAAATGATAGCAAAATGAAAGTTACTAAAATTCCAGATATTGTGCTAAAGATCACTTAAGACTGGATCTTTTGCCTAAATTTTGTTTTATTTAATAAAGAACAAAATAATCTACTGTTTTTATTTGTGCTGTTCATGCCATCAAAACAATGATATTAAGGGCAAAGTTTTGAATAGTTTACTGAAAGTTAACATGTAGAATAATACTTCATAAATAGACATAAATACTTCATAAATTTTGTGCAAAATGAGTATACCCATGTTACTGGCATGTAGGTCAAGAAATATTACATTCCCAATACCACTCAGACCTCCAATGCCTCTTTTCAGTCACTACTGTTAAAAACAAACCATAACCTGACTTCTAACACCATAGATTATTTTTTTCTTTTTTACACTTCACAAAAATTTAAAGAATAGACATACTATATGCTTATAAAAATATCCAACCTCTTTTATTCAATGTTATATCAATGAATCTTCAAATATTTTCTTTTGTACATTTATAGTTCCTGTATTACAGGTGATGCATAGTATTCTCTTTGGGAATATATTATAATTAATTTACTCATTCTGTGTTGGATATTTGGGTGATTCCAATATTGGGAAAGTATGCATAGTGTTGGTATAAACATCATTGTGGTAGCTTCTGATATTATATATACATATTTTGTAGCACATATATGAAAGAGTTGAATTGTTAGATCATAAAATAAACCTAAACTCACCTCACAATTTTCTGAAACAATTCTATTAATTTACTCTATCATGAGCAGAGTATGAGAGTGAGTTCTGATTGCTTCACATTCTTATCAGCAGTTTTGGTGTTGTTTTTTTTTTTGGCAATTCTTATTTATAGAGAAGGGTATATTATTGGTTTAATCTGTAATTCCTCACTAAATAACAGATTAACTAATACTTTTTCATAAATTCATTGAACAATAGGAAATCCTTTTTCATGACAAATGTTTGTTCTTTGCTCAGTTTTCTTAAAAGTTGCCTTTTTCCTGCTGATGTATAGAAGTTTTAAAAATATATTTGGGATGAATGTTCATTGTTGAACATAAATGTTTTGCAAACTTCTTCCAATGAGTAGCTACATTCACAGTTTTTAATGGTGCCTTTTCATGAACTGAACTTTAATGAAGAGACGTTTTAAATCTTAATATAGATGTGTATGCGTGTGCACACACATACACACATGCACATTTGCTTTATTGTTGGTGTTTCTTTATGCCTTCTTAAGAAATCGTTTCCTCCACATATGTCAAGGAAATGATTTTCTATGTTTTCTTCTAAATCCTTATAGTTTAAATTCTGCATTTATAACTATAATTTACCTAGAATGATTCTTGTGTTAGATGTGAAGAGAGGCCAGAATCCTTTTTTTCCCTTATGACACCTAGGCAACACAGCATTGATTTTTTAAAAATGACCATCCTTTCACAGCTGCACTGATATTGCATATTTTAATTAGATTTATCTATAGTATTGCCAATTCAACATTGTAATAAGTAATATAGCTTTATTTTAACTCATATTTAGTACTTTAGGTCTTGCAGCATCATGTGTCCTTAAGATTGCTGTGCCTATTCTTGGGCATTTGTCTTTTTATGAATCATCGGCTTATCAACTTATACACATGTGCATGCATTCACATACACCTACACACAGAAAAGTTCTGAGATATTGGTTATGATTACAATGAATTATAAATGAACATGAATTTGGAAAGAATAACTGTATGTTCAATATTAAATTTTGCAACCCATTACCATGATATATTCCTCTGTTTATTTAGGAATATGACATATTGCTCATTTATTCAAAGATTTAAAATATTTCTCTAATTCTTTCTCCCTCTTTTATGCAAACATGCAATTTCTATAAATACATATAAAATTATTTTTTATTACATCAGTTCAGTTCAGTTCAGTCACTCAGTCATATCCAACTCTTTGGGATCCCATGGACTGCAGCATGCCAGGCCTCCCTGTCCATCACCAACTCCTGTAGTTTACTCAAACTCATGTCCATTGAGTCATTAATGCCATCCAAAAATCTTATCCTCTGTTGTCCCCTTCTGCCTTCAATCTTGCCCAGAATCAGGGTCTCTTCAAATGAGTCAGTTCTTTTCGTCAGGTGGCCAAAGTATTGGAGTTTAGCTCCAGCATCAGTCCTTCCAAAAAATATTCAGGACTGATTTCCTTTAGGATGGCCTGCTTGGATCTCCTTGCAATCCAAGGGACTCTCAAAAGTCTTCTTCAACACCACAGTTCAAAAGCATCAGTTCTTCAGCACTCAGCTTTCTTTATAGTCCAACTCTTACATCCATACATGACTACTGGAAAAAACATAGCTTTGACTAGACAGACCTTGGTTGGCAAAGTAATGTCTCTGTTTTTTAATATGCTGTCTAGGTGGGTCATAACTTTTCTTCCAAGGAGCGAGTGTCTTTTAAATTCATGGCTGTAGTCACCATCTGCAGTGGTTTTGGAACCCCCCCAAATAAAGTCTCTCACTATTTCCACTGTTTCCCCATCTATTTGCCATGAAGTGATGGGACTGGATGCCATGACCTTAGTTTTCTGAATGTTGAGCTTTAAGCCGACGTTTTTACTCTCCTCTTTCACTTTCATCAAAAGGCTCTTTAGTTCTTCTTCGCTTTCTGCCATAAAGGTGGTGTCATCTGCATATCTGAGGTTATTTCTCTTGGCAGTCTGGATTCCAGCTTGTGCTTCATCCAGCCCAGCATTTCTCCTGATGTACTCTGCATAAAAGTTAAATAAGCAGGGTGAGAAAATACAGCTTTGATTGTATTCCTTTCCCAATTGGAACCAGTCTGTTGTTCCATGTCCAGTTCTAACTGTTGCTTCCTGACCTGCAGACAGATAAACATAAATAAAATATATGTATCTGTATGTTGGGCTTCCTTGGTAGCTCAGACAGTAAGAAATTTGCCTGCAATGCAGTAGACCCAGGTTTGATCCGTGGGTCAGTAAGATCCCCTGGAGTAGGAAATGAAATGACAACCCACTCCAGTATTCTTGGCTGGAGAATTCTAGGGACATAGAGTTTTTACAAAAATGTTATTTAAAGTATTTATTAGATTAATCCTAATAAGACTATTAGATTTATTCCTGGGCATTTGATGTTTTCTGATACAATTATAAATAGTATCTTTCAATAAATTATATTTTTATACATTAATAATGATATATAGAAATAAAGTGATATACTAAGTATATAAAATAGTCAACATTAATTATTTTTGACCTATGAAATTATTGATTTTGTATTATTGAACATAATACATTTACCTTGAATCCAGTGATCTGGTTATATTTACATGCTATTCATAATTTTAATGGTGTGTTGGTTTTTATATTTTCTTTATAATCATTTTCTCTACAACAATTCAATTGTCCAATTTTTATTATCTTCTATTTCTCTTGCCTTATTGCATTGGCTAGCATCTTAATGCTAGTTTTAAGAGTTGCTGTATTTAGGTACTGCCAATGAGCTGTGAGTCTATTATACAATTCAGTGTTAGAATTTTTACCATATGCACAAAAAGATATAGTCAGCTAAGGATCTTTTTCTGGTGCCATTTAGAGCTTATGATTTCTTATATAGTAAATAACATTGTGTACAATTCAAAAGGAAAACCTTGGAAAATGACTATATCATTACCATAAGAGCTTTGAATATCTTATATATCTTTGTACAATATACATGCATATTTAAGTGTATTCTCTTTTTATTCTGCACCTGAGCAAAAATCAGTGCTTGTTTTAGCAACTCAATTAGACTTCCTATCTGTGAGTAGGAAATGTTTTATTTTTTCATTCCCTTCAGTTCTACTTGGGCAAAACCAAATCAGACCCTTGTATATATATTAACTGAGCATATCTGGCTGCTACTGCTGCTAAGTCACTTCAGTCATGTCCGACTCTGTGTGACCCCAAAGACAGCAGCCCACCAGGCTCCCTCGTCCCTGGGATTCTCTAGGCAACAACACTGGAGTGGGTTGCCATTTCCTTCTCCAATGGATGAAAGTGAAAAGTGAAAGAGAAGTCACTCAGTCGTGTCCGACTCTTAGCGACCCCATGGACTGCAGCCCACCAGGCTCTTCCATCCATGGGATTTTCCAGGCAAGAGTACTGGAGTGGGATGCCATTGCCTTCTCCAGAGGGCACTTAAAATTATTCACAAAACAATTTCAATATGTTATCTTACTTTAACCTTACATTTTTGAGGTACAATTTTCAAAGCCTTTGGATTTCGTGCAATTATGCATAAATAATTTAACTTTGCTATCATCTACTAGNATAGAGTACTTGGCACAGTATTAAAGAAACTATATTGAGGACCTACTGTGTACCAGGCATTATGTAAACTACTATGCATTAAAGAGATTTGAAAAGATCACAAACTGATCATTCAAAGGATTTTTGTGAGTGACTTGAAAAGAGAAACCAAATTCCCACTTGGCAGTAGAGGGAGAATCACATGGGTTAAAATTTCCATTGCAGAGTTATCCAGATGATTTCAACCTTCCTTCATGCCTGAGTGCACTAGAAAGAAAAAATCACAACATATGGCATAATCTGTATGAATTACTGTAAAGAGCTGCCTCATTGGAAGAGACCCTGATGCTGGGAAAGACTGAGGGCAGGCGAAGAAGAGGGCAATAGAGGATGAGAAGGATGGATGGCATTATGGACTCAATGGACATAAGTTTGAGTAAACTCTGGGAGTTTCCTTTAGTACTTTATCCTTCAGTAGAAGGATACAGAGGCCTAGTGCACTGCAGTCCCTGGGGTCACAAAGAGTTGGACATGACTTAGTGACTAAACAGCAACAACAACACAACCATACTGACCAAGTGCTTTCATGACGCACACCCTCAATTACTCCACAATGCATCACTAAATATGGACATACTCATGATAAATATGAAAATTTTGTTTAACACTCCCTAATTTCACAATTGAAATTATCTTTTAAACCCTTTCCAGTCTATTCTAGTGATTCCTTAGTTATTCTTCATTATGGATCTTACTAAGATTTTGACTAATGCTATTCCCTCCATTGAAACTCATCTATGCACACTGGTCAATAATAAACCCTGATACAAACCTAATTAACTTTCAAGACCCAAATGCCCAACTCAGATTTCACCTTCTTTTCCTATTATTAATGTTTTGACCTAAAACCACTTTATATTTTTCAGTGTGACTCCAAATATTCAGAGTCTTCTGCTCATAGGCATATTTAATCTCATCTTATTCATCATTATTCTTTTGAAATTATCACTAGAGAAATTATAGAGAAGGGTCATTCAGATTAATTTTAAGCAACATTTGGTGAATTGTTTTGTCATAGATCACAAACAGGTATACACATGTGAGATTCAGTGAAAGGCAGCAATTTATATGAATACTAATAAAATAAGTTATATGCAATATTTTCAGTCCCCAAAGAAAAGAAAAAGAAGTCTCACCAAGTCCAAATGCTTTAGATTCTTTGTCCACTGTGAATAGATTATTGTTGTTGTTCCATCGCTCAGTTGTGTCTGAGTCTTTGCAGCACGCTAGGCCTCCCTGTGTTTCACTATCTCCCAGAGCTTACTCAAACTTGTGTCCATTGAGTCACTGATGCCATTCAACCATCTTGTCCTCTGTCATCTCCTTCTTCTCCCACCTTTAATCCTTCCCAGTATCAGGGTCTTTTCTAATGAGTCAGCTCTTTGTGTCAGATAGCCAAAGTATTGGAGCTTCAGCTTCATCACCAGTCCTTCCAATGAACATTCAGGATTGATTTCCTTTAAGGTTAACAGGTTTGACTCCTTGAAGCCCAAGGGACTCTCAAGAGTCTTCTTCAACACCACAGTTCAAAAGCATCAATTCTTTGACACTCAGCCTTCTCTATGGTCCAACTCTCAGATCCATACATGACTCCTGGAAAAACCATAGCTTTGACTAGATGGACCTTTGTTGGCAAAATAATGTCTCTGTTTTTTATACACTGTCTAGGTTGTCATAGGTTTCTTCCAAGGAGAAAGCATCTTCTAATTTCATGGCTACAGTCACCATCAGCAGTGATTTTGGAGCCCAAGTATATAAAGTCTGTCACTGTTTCCATTGTTTCCCATCTATTTGCCATGAATTTATGAGACTTATGCCATGATCTTTATTTTTTGAATGTTGAGTTTTAAACCAGCTTTTTCACTCTCCTCTTTCACTTTCATCAAGAAGGGTTTTATTCCTCTTCACTTTCTGCCATTACAGTGATGTCATCCACATGTCGGTTATTGATATTTCTCCCAGCAATCTGAATTCCAGCTTGTGCTTCGTCCAGCCTGGCCTTTCACTTGATGTACTCTGCATATATGTTAAATAAGCAGGGTGACAATATACAGCCTTGACATGCTCCTTTCCAAATTTGGGTCCAGTTCAGTTCCATGTCCAGTTCTAACTGTTGTTTCTTGACCTGAATACAAGTTTCTCAGGAGGCATGTCAGGTGGTCTGGTATCCCCATCTCTTTATGAATTTTCCAGTTTCTTGTGATCCACACAGTCAAAGGCTTTAGCATAGTCAATGAAACAAAAGTAGATTTATCTGGAATTCTCTTACTTTTTCTGTGATTCAGTGGATGTTGGCAATTTGATCTCTGGTTCCTCTGCCTTTTCTAAATCACAATAGATCATTGTAATGTCTGTTTAATATCTCTTAAATTTTGTCTCCTTTTAGATGAGGCTTGGCTTATTTTCATACAGGGGAACTTTTTCCTTATTAGATTTCTTTGGCTTCATCAGCATCTGTTTTAGAATTGATATTCAAAATAAAACCCAGTGTATTATTGAAAAGTTTAGATATTGTTTGCATTAATTTTCTACTCTTAAATTTTACTGGTTTACTTAAATTGAATTTAGGGCTCATAGGTAGAACATTTCTCCATTTAACAAGCAGGAAACTCAGTCTTCAAATTCTGGCTGATGTTGGCTAGCCTAATGTGCAAACTTGATCTCAGAGCCTCCATTATTCCTTTATATGAATCCATGGCTCCATGAACACTTCTTAGTCTTTCTTTTTTCAAATTTATTATTTTAATTGAAGGATAATTGCTTTACAGAATTTTGTTGTTTTATATCAAACCTCAATATGAATCAGCCATAGGTATACATATATCCCCTCTCTCTTAAACCTCCCTCCGATCTCCTACCCCATCCTATCCCTCTAGGTTGATACAAGAGCCCCTGTTTGAGTTTCCTGAGACATACAACAAATTCCCCTTGGCTATTCATTTTACATATGGCAATGTAAGTTTCCATATTACTCTCTCCATACATCTCACCCTCTTCTCCCCCTCCCCATGTCCATAACATTTCTGAGACTTTACTTTGTGTTTTCTCATACCAGCACCTTAGTTCATGTTTATTTTACCTAAAACTCCCTTTCTTCTACTTAGTATGTAAGACCTGACTCAAATCTCAGGTCATCCAAGGAGATGCTTCTGGTGATACTTATTCAGTAAACTTTTATTTCTATTAATTCACAGAGTCCTTATTCTTCACATAGCATAAATATAAACTGTATACAGATTTCCTTCAATTTATGATACATTCCAGTAAGCCCATCATAAGTTGAAAATACTGCTATATGAAAATGCACTTAATACACTTATCTTACTGAACATCATAGCTTAGCCTGGCCTATCTTGCATGTGTTCAGAACACTTCTGTTATCCTTGCATGCGTGCATGCTAAGTCACTTCAGTCGTGTCCAGTTCTTTGTAACCCTATGGACCATAGCCTGCCAAGCTCCTCTGTCCATGGGATTCTCCAGGCAAGAGTATTGGAGTGGGTCACCATGCCCTCCTCCAGGGGATCTTCCTGAACCAGGGATCAAATCCGAGTCTCTTGTGTCTCTTGCATTGGCACGTGGGTTCTTTATCACTAGTGCTACCTGGGAAGACCTCTATTAGTTTTAAGTTAGGCAAAATCATCTAACACAAAGACTCTTTTATAGTAGCAGTGTTGAATATTTCATGTAATTTATTGGATATTTTAGTGAAAGTAAAAAACCAAAAGGTTGTGTGGGTACGCTGTGGTTGTGAATGTATTGGTTGTTCATCCTCATGGTCAAGTGGCTGACTGGGAACAGCCCAACACTGACAGAAAGTATCGGACCATATATTTCTAGGAAAAAAATTAAAAATTGTAAGTATGGTTTCTTCTGAATGCATGCAACTTTCATAGCACTGTAAAGTCAAAAAGTTGTATATCAAATGAGCATAAATTGGGGTTGTCTTTACACTGATAATAATGTTATTTTTACCATTTTGCTCACATTGCTTTGATTTTTCCGTTTTTACTCTTTAACCACAAGGTTTATAGATAATATTTGTTTGGATTCTCCTTATCAGGAACAGTGTCATCCCCATGAAGGTTAATTAACGTGTGGTGGAGGATTCACATTTGATGGTAAATGACATCAATCTCAGTTTGCAATTTCTGGATTAAAACTGGCAAATATTTACATGGTTTCATGCTCAAGAAACATTTCCTCAATATTGTAAAGTAATTAACCTCCAATTAAAATAAATTTATATTAAAAAATAAAAAGGATGATAAAGATCTTAAAAAAAAAGAAACATTTCCTCAATTCTAAATGAAAGCAGATCTTGTTTTCCAATCTCTTCTTTTCTGTGAAAACCCTGACTGGTTCATTACCCATTAGCTATGGTGTAATAATAATATGCTTTATAGCAAAAGTAGTATGTAGTTATGGAAATTAAAATTGGCAAAAATTGTGGTTCTGCAAATGCATGTTCATAAAACTCATTAAAATTTCAACAGTGATTTATTTAGAATTTTCTAACTGGCTAAAAGTTATTTACATTCCATTTCCAAAAATAACCTTCAGTTCAGTTCAGTTCATTTCAGTCGCTCAGTCATGTCCGACTCTTTGAGACCCCATGAATCGCAGCACGCCAGGTCTCCCTGTCCATCACCAGCTCCCGGAGTTCACTCAAACTCACGTCCACCGAGTTGGTGATGCCCATCCAGCCATCTCATCCTCTGTCGTCCCCTTTTCCTCCTGCCCCCAATCCCTCCCAGCATCAGAGTCTTTTTCAATGAGTCAACTCTTCACATAAGGTGGCCAAAGTACTGGTTTAATGTTGGAATTATCTAATATCAAGAAATTGATTTGTGTAAATGAATTAAGATGTATCAAATTATTATGATCCAAGCATCAATCAGTCATTTTCCAGATTTTGTGAATTTGGCACCATCAGAATTTGGCTGAAGACATCCAAATTATAAACATAAAGCAATAAACTGCCAGAGTTGTAGTTAAACTTAACTATCATGCCACTTATTTCCTTTGGAAGAAGTTAGCCTGGTTAGGTCCATAGTTGTTCCCACATAGATAAATAAACTTTGGTGTTTTAAGAGATCACAGTTATGAGGTAAAGGTTCATTGTAGACAATATATCTTATTTATCACTAAATAGGCTTGGAGACAAGATGGTAGAGGAAAACAGCCTTAGAATCAAATCAAATCATGAATTAGTCCTCTGTTTTACCAATGTACTTAAACCCTGACAATGTTTATGATTTTGAGTTTAAAAGCATTCTAATATCACTAAATTATATTACCTAAAGCTGGAAGAGAGTTTTCCTTTCATTGGTGATAAAAGTTAGGTTGAAACTGTAGGAAACACTAAGAATGATGACCCTGAAAAATGGACTTGTTTTCATCAACTCCAAAGTCATTACTGTTATGTATCTTTAGTGTATGTGTGCCCAGTCACTTCAGTCGTGTCTGACTCTTTGTGACCTTATTGCAGCCTGGCAGGCTCCTCTGTCTACGGGATTCTCTAACCAAGAACACTTAAGTGGGTTGCCATGCC
>SJYQ01002059.1:181506-195554 GCA_006410935.1 Redunca redunca
ATGATATTTAGGAATACCATATAATGGTGATTTAAAGATGAATGTTATTCCAGCTTTCTTTTCATATTTTGAAATTAGGTAAAATCAGAAATAAAACAGAGAAGGAAACCCTTCCCAGAACCTCATTAGTTTCTGTATAATTTTTAATATCGACCTGTCTTCTCCCCATTATAATTGATTCACTCCAGTCAAACTCAATTAGCTAATAATTTTTTTATATGTCTGTATCATGATTAGGATCCTTAATATTTAGGAGAAAAACATGTGAGTTTATGCATAAATCCAGTGCATTAGTACCTCTTTCCTCCTCTTCCCGTATTTCTACTTTTATTTTTTGTGCTGGCTTTGCTGATCTTATGCTTAGAGTTGCATTTATAGCATTTTCTAGGGAAATTTTTTACAGCTATGTTCTGAAGTAGACAGTACATGAAGAAAATAGTTGCTCAGATATGTGTGAAAAGAAATAGAAGACATGCCAAGATACTTTTGGGGGAAATGTGAGAAAGCTACATCTCTTTAGATGGAATGTAAGTTAGGTCATCTATATTTAGAGTTTCACCTGATTGTACCTATTTCATTCCATTACATTGAAATCAAAGTTTTGCTTATCCAAAAGAAGTTTGGATGAATTAGATTAACTCTTTACAGCCACTTAGGTGGTATTTATTCCTCAAAGTAAAGGCAGTGTGGACTTGTTGTATAAGAACACTGTGTCTAGCATTTATTTCTACTCACAGTTTAGATAAAAAAAGAAGAATGTAACCATCCTAATTAGTTATATATCAAAGACTCAAACACATATATAATTCTATTGTAAAGTAAGAATTAATAAGAAAAACAGGAGCTAAACCTGAGTAGATTTGCTTAGATTTCAGTCTGTTTAGTCAGTCTCTGGTTAGTGAGATATTACACTGAGCCTCTGAATTCCTGTTTGCTTTATCAAAATAGCTAGGAGTCTTCTTGTTGCAAATGATTAAAAACCAATGAAAATTGTTTTGGCAATTAAGATACTGTTTTGCCTGATATAATCAAATTGAATCAAGGGCAATGATGAAGCTCAGGGCTGCCCAAAGCCAGAGAGTCCAATAGTGTCAAGATTTCTCTCTTCATTTCCCTTTATTTCCTTCCCCTTAGATCAGCTTTCTCTTCATGAATTTTTGACTAGAAACACAGACCTGTGTCTCTTGGATCTAATAGGAAACATCCGACAGAAGAGCTTTGATTAAATTGGCCTATACCAATTATCTACATATAAATCCAGGGAGATGGAATAGAATAATTGACAGCAGCCACTGGAGTGTCATGCCTGAAGGAAGAAAAGAAGCAGGTCCCTAAATAATGAATACTAAACAAGTAAGGGAGAAGTGATGAGCATAGGAAAAAGTCGAAGTGAACTACGGTAACAAGGTTGTTGGAAGACTTACAAATATATGTATATAAAGCTAAGCCTGGCTCATGTTTTTTACTTAATATGTGTAGATATTCTTTTCCTTTCATTCCACCCTTAGAGATGGCAGAATGGCTGAAATGACTCCAGCATCTTAGTTCTACTGGATCTCTGGTTTCTGCAATCAAACTGAATTTATTTTATCTTTCCAGGAATTCCTTTGAAATCTAAGTGTGTTAAATGAAAAATAAATTTGGTTTCCAAGGAAAAATATAGCATGATGTTGTGGTAAATAAGCACACATTTTTAATCATACAAACCTGGATTCTAATCTCACTTCTACCCCATGCTAGCTTTGTGCCCTTTGACAACTAATTTTTCTCTAGCCCAGTTTCCTCATCTATAAAATATGGATGAGATCATCTAAAGAATACAATAATATTTATTAATTGCTTAGCAGTGTATTTGGAAATCAATAAGTAAATGATGGTTACTGTTAAGATAGTTCTGGGGCTCCTTTATTTTCCAAGGAATCCTTGCCCCACCCAAGAGGACCCCATGCCCTGAAGATGACCAACAGATAGTCATTGAGCATCAGTAGTGTTTTTGACCTTTAATTATTTTTGTATACAGAAATACAGATTTTCTTTTTAAAAGAAAGGTAGCAGCAGTGTAAATGTGTAAAGAGAAAATGAAAACTTTATCTGCTGTGAATCCTAATTTCAGTTTTCCCAGTCATATATTTTGTGATTTTGAAGAGGTCCTTAGCTTCTTTCTTCAACTCTATACGGCCCAAACTTTTTTATGCAAATCTTAAATGAAACATTGTATCTCAATATCATGGCTTGTTTGCAAAGAAGTATGTGATAAAAGATACTATAAAAAGTCAGAGTTTAACAGTGAGCTACAATCAACCTATAGAATCAGGTTGTTAAAAGGGACATATGGTGTACTGAATGTTTTCATTACTCATATTAACTAAAGTAGACCTTAAATATTTCTGTGAACCTTGAAATTCTGCTTCATACTAAATTCTAAAGGTAAAGAAACTATTTTCATTGTGAGGAAATTACCCACTGCTACACCAAGGCATCTCATGGCACCCCACTCCAGTACTCTTGCCTGGAAAATCCCATGGACAAAGGAGCCTAGTAGGCTGCGGTCTCTGGGGTCGCGAAGAGTCGGACACGACCAAGCGACTTCCCTTTCACTTTTCACTTTCATGCAATGGAGAAGGAAATGGCAACCCACTCCAGTGTTGTTGCCTGGAGAATCCCAGGGACGGGGGAGCCTGGTGGGCTGCCGTCTATGGGGTCACACAGAGTCGGACACGATTGAAGTGACTTAGCAGCAGCAGTAGCAGCAAGTGCAGAACCTTTTGCCTTTTGATAATTCTATATCCCCTACTTTAGGTTAGGATTTGCAGGGATGCATATGCAGGAAAGAACAGAGGTGTATATGTTACTTGATTTTTCTATCTTTACCTTCTGTTGAGAAGAAGACACTGAGAGAGAACAGAAAGAGAAAATGGCTGAGACAGTCATGAGAATGTACTGTTCACATCTTCTTTGATGAGAGAACTTTCTAAAAGGAGTAGAGTTAGCTAACTAGCAACCTGTATTACAGTGTACATGCTAAGGCTACTCAGTCCTCAAGATCCTTTCAAGTGATAACTGTGCATAGTGGGGGTTCTCCAGCCATTCCATTGCCCAGTGAGTGTTTTATCTCCTGGGAAAGCTTACTCTGGTACTCCCCATCAGCCAGAGAAAACCATCAAGTCATTCTCGGAACTGTACTAAGGAGTGAGGCTCTTCTTATCCAGCCTTCCTTTCTTATTGAGCAGAAGTTAAAACTTCATTGAGATCTGAAGGCTCCTCCCACTCACCTTCTCCTTCCCCCTTTATTTTTCACAAGTGTTCCTTCCAATAAGTCTCTTGAATAATGGATTTCGTCCTGACATCTGCTTCTCTGAGGAAAGGTACTGATACAGTATCCAAATGAGCATCGCATCAATGATTTTCATAGTCCTGGTTGTACAGGGATATTACAGTCATAGTGGGGCTGTTTAACTCTTTTCAAACACTGTAATGTAACTATATATTTAAGCCGACTAGATCTGTCTAAATGATTTACTAATTACAATTACTTTGCGAGAAAAAATGCAGTAGTCAGTGTTTTGCGCTGCCTTCCCGTTCACAATCTTGTTTTTGAAATGGATTTTTACCCTCAACTCCAAAGCCCCTTATCTCAGTCATAGATGATTTATCAAGGGTCCACTTATTCCAGGAAAGATGATCCTTGCTCATGACTGAGATAATAAAAATTTCCTTCAGGAAGAATATGTACAGTAAACATAAAGATTATAGTCCCTGTCCAGGATATCCTAGAGCTGGAAGAATATATAGACAGGTTGGTTTGTTGGGTAGTTGGCTGCAGTTCTCAGCAAAAAGACAATAATCATGAGAGAAAAAGATAATAGCAGAGAAAAGATAATAAAGACACTGAATTAAGTTCAGTTCAATTGCTCAGTTGTGTCCAACTCTGCGACCCACGGACTGCAGCACGCCAGGCCTCCCTGTCCATCACCAACTCCCAGACTTTACTCAGGCTCATGTCTATCAAGTCAGTGATGCCATCCAACCATTTCATCCCCTGTCATCCCCTTTTCCCACCTTCAATCTTTCCCAGTATCAGGGTTTTTCCAATGGGCCAGGTTTTTGCATCAGGAGGCCAAGATATTGGAGTTTCAGCTTCAGCATCAATCCTTCCAATGAATACTCAAGCCTGATCACCTTTAGGATGGACTGGTTGGATCTCCTTGATGTCCAAGGGACTCTCAAGAGTCTTCTCCATCACCACAGTTCAAAAGCATCAATTCTTCAGTGCTCAGCTTTCTTTATAGTCCAACTCTCACATCCATACATGATTGCTGGAAAACCATACCCTTGACGAGATGGACCTCTGTTGGCAAAGTTGTGTCTCTGCTTTTTAATATGCTGTCTAGGTTGGTCAGAGCTTTTCTTCCAAGGAGCAAATGTCTTTTAATTTCATGGCTGCAGTCATCTTCTGCAGTGATTTTGGAGACCCCCCAAAATAAAGTCCATCACTGTTTCCATTGTTTCCCCATCTATTTGCTATGAAATAAGGGAACCAGATGCCATGATCTTAGCCTTCTGAATGTTTAGTTTTAAGCCAACATTTTCACTTTCTTCTTTCACTTTCATCAAGAGGCTATTTAGTTCTTTGCTTTTTGCCATAAGGGTGATGTCATCTGCATATCTGAGATTATTTATATTTCTCTAGGCAATCTGGATTCCAGCTTGTACTTCTTCCAGCCCAGCATTTCACATGATGTACTCTCCATATAAGTTAAATAAGCAGACTGACAATATACAGCTTTGATGTTCTCCGTTCCTGATTTGGAACCAGTCTATTGTTCCATGTCCAGTTCTAACTGTTGTTTCTTGACCTGCATACAGATTTCTCAGGAGGCAGGTCAGGCGGTATGTATTCCCATCTCCTGAAGAATTTTCCACAGTTTGTTGTGATCCACACAGTCAAAGCCTTTTGCAGTCAATAAAGCAAAAGTAGATGTTTTTCTGGAACTCTCTTGCATTTTCAATGATCCAATGGATGTTGGCAATTTGATCTTTGGTTCTTCTGCCTTTTCTAAATCCAGCTTGAATATCTGGAAGTTCACAGTTTGTGTGCTATTGAAGCCTGACTTGGAGAATTTTGAGCATCACTCTGCTATCCTGTGAGATGAGTGCGAATGTGTGCTAGTTTGAATATTCTTTGGCATTGCCTTTCCTTGAGTTGGAATGAAAACAGACCTTTTCCAGTCCTGTGGGCACTGTTGAGTTTTTTAAACTTGATGGCATATTGAGTGCAGCAATGTAAGAACATCACCTTTTAGGATTTAAAATCAACTGGAATCCCATCACCTCCACTAGCTTTGTTCGTAGTGATGCTTCATAAGAGAAAGTAACCTTGTTTTCATTTTCCATTTCTGTTTAAGGTTGCTAATTTCCGTCTATACACGATTTTCCTACTACATTTCAAATAAACAATTTAAATATTAAGTAATTAGGGTACAGGATATCATTTAATGGCTCAGTTCAGTTCAGTCACACAGTTGTGTCTGATTCTTTGCAACCTGATGGGCTGCAGCACGCCAGCCCTCCCTGTCCAATACCAACTCCCGGAGACTACCCAAACACATGTCCATTAAGTTGGTGATGTCATCCAACCATCTCATGCTCTGTCATCTCCTTCTCCTCCTGCCCTCAATCTTTCCCAGCATCAGGTCTTTTCAAGTGTGTCAGCTCTTCGCATCAGGTGGCCAAAGTATTGGAGTTTCAGCTTCAACATCAGTCCTTCCAATTAACATCCAGGACTGATCTCCTTTAGGATGGACTGGTTGGATCTCTTTGCAGTCCAAGGGACTCTTATGAGTCTTCTCCAACACCACAGTTCAAAAGCATCAATTCTTCCATGCTCAGCTTTCTTTAGAGTCCAACTCTCACATCCATACATGACTACTGGAAAAAGAAAAAAAAACATAGCTTTGACTAGATGGACCTTTGTTGGCAAAGTAATGTCTCTGCTTTTTAATATGCTATCTAGGTTTGTCATAACTTTTCTTCCAATTAGCAAACATCTTTTAATTTCGTGGCTGCAATCACCATCTGCAGTGATTTTGGAGCACCCGAAAATAAAGTCTCTAACTGTTTCCCCATCTATTTGCCATGAAGTGATGGGACCAGATGCCATGATCTTAGTTTTCTGAATGTTGAGCTTTACACCATCTTTTTCACTCTCCTCTTTCATCAAGAGGCTCTTTGCTTCTTCTTCACTTTCTGCCATAAGCGTGGTGTCATCTGCATAGCTGAGGTTATTGATATTTCTCCCAGCAATCTGGATTCCAGCTTGTACTTCTTCCAGCCCAGCATTTCTCATGATGTACTCTGCATATAAGTTAAATAGCAGAGTGACAATATACAGCCTTGATGCACTCCTTTTCCTATTTGGAACTAGTCTGTTGTTCCATGTACAGTTCTAACTGTTGCTTCCTGATCTACATACAGGTTTCTCAAGAGGCAGGTCAGGTGGTCTGGTATTCACATCTCTTTAAGAATTTTCCACAGTTTATTATGATCCACACATTCAAAGGATAGAAATGGTAGGGACCTAACAGAAGCAGAATATATTAAGAAGAGGTGCAAGAATACACAGAAGAACTGTACAAAAAAGATCTTCACGACTCAGATAATCACGATGGTGTGATCACTCACTGAGAGCCAGACATCCTGGAGTGTGAAGTCAAGTGGGCCTTAGGAAGCATCACTATGAACAAAGCTAGTGGAGATGATGGAATTCCAGTTGAGTTATTTCAAATCCTGAACGATAATGCTGTGAACATGCTGCACTCAATACGCCAGCAAATTTGGACAACTCACCAGTGGCCACAGGACTGGAAAAAGTCAGTTGTCATTCCAATCCCCAAAAAAGGCAATGCTAAAGAATGCTCAAACTACTCCACAATTGCACTCATCTCACACACTAGTTAAGTAATGCTTAAAATTCTCCAAGCCAGGCTTCAGCAATACTTGAATCATGAACTTCCAGGTGTTCAAGCTGGTTATAGAAAAGACAGAGGAACAAGAGATCAGATTGCCAACATCTTCTGGATCATGGAAAAAGCAAGAGAGTTCAATAAAAACATCTATTTTTGCTTTATTGACTATGCCAAAGCCTTTGACTGTGTGGATCACATTAAACTGAAAAATTCTGAGAGATAAGAATACCAGACTATCCGACCTTCCTCTTAAGAAACCTGTATTCAGGTCCAGGAAGCAATAGTTAGAACTAGACATGGAACAACAGACTGGTTCCAAATAGGAAAAGGAGTACATCAAGGCTGTATATTGTCACCCTGCTTATTTAATTTATATGCAGATTACATCATGAGAAATGGTGGGCTGGAGGAAGTACAAGCTGGAATCCAGATTGCCAGGAGAAATTTCAGTAACCTCAGATATGCATATGACACCACCCTTATGGCAGAAAGTGAAGAGGAACTAAAGAGCCCCTTGGTGAAAGTGGAAGAGGAGAGTGAAAAAGTTGGCTAAAGGCTCAACATTCAGAAAACTAAGATCATGGCATCTGGTCCCATCACTTCATGGGAAATAGATGGGGAAACAGTGGAAAATGTGGCTGACTTTATTTTGGGAGGCTTCAAAATCACTGCAGATGGTGACTGCAGCCATGAAATTAAAAGATGCTTAGTCCTTGGAAGGAATGTTATGACCAACCTAGACAGCACATTAAAAAGCAGAGACATTACTTTGCTGACTAAGGTCCGTCTAGTCAAGGCTATGGTTTTTTCAGTGGTCAAGTATGGATGTGAGAGTTGGACTACAAAAAAAACTGAGTGCAGAAGAATTTATGCTTTTGGACTGTGGTGTTGGAGAAGACTCTTGAGAGTCCCTTGGACTATGAGGAAATCCAACCAGTCCATCCTAAAGGACATCAGTCCTGGGTACTCATTGGAAGGACTGATGTTGAAGCTGAAACTTCAATACTTTGATCACCTGATGCGAAGAGCTGACTCATTGGAAAAGACCCTGATGTTGGGAAAGATTGAGGGTAGGAGAAAAAGGGGATGACAAAGGATGAGATGGTTGGATGACATCATCAACTCTTTGGACATGGATTTGGGTGGACTCCTGGAGTTGGTAATGGACAGGGAGGTCTGGCATGCTTCAGTTCATGGGGCCGCAAAGTCAGACATGACTGAGCGACTGAACTGAACTGAACTGAACACAATAAAAGGCTTTGGCATATTCAATAAAGCACAAATAGATGTTTTTCTGAAACTGTCTTGCTTTTTCGATGATCCAGCAGATGTTGCCAATTTGGTCTCTGGTTCCTCTGCCTTTTCTAAAACCAGCTTGAACATCTGGATGTTCACGGTTCAAGTATTTAGTGGTAGTGGAAAGTAAACTTGAGCTAATTAAGTTGAACAAATTACTGAGAGTCAGTGGATCTGAGAATGAAATGAAAAATGTAAAATTTATTCTTAGGACAACATATAGTCCATGAGATCCAGAAATCCCTTCAGGAAGTAGATGGAAGTTAAATTGTAGTCCTGTAAGTCAAGGAATGACATCATTCACTCTTGTTCAACAGATGCTCTGAGCCTTGTTGAGTAGCTTATGCCCTAGGCTTTTAATAGTTTATCTAATATGATGTAAGTGCAAATGCACAGTCATGTTAACAGAAAACAGCATGTCTGCTGAATCAAGAGATATGGTACAAACAGGTTTTAGAGAGGAAGTTTAAGGATGGAAGAAATGTCATCACTTGGATGTCTATCAAGATTAAAGATGCTGACATTTGAGATGGACATTTAGTAATACATACTAATTTTATAGACATTTTGGTGGAACAAACTGCATCAACAAAGTAGTAAGAAATACACGGGTTAACGTCAAGTAAAAAGTAATTCATTTTGTTGAAAGAAACATTCTTTATGGTATGTGGTAAGGCATTTATAATCTATTATATGGAATATGGATTTCACTGCTAGAGATACCCTGCAATAAGACTTAGCAAAACTGGATGACTGATTATAAATGGTGGACAAAGATGAGGAAGGATTCAAAAAAATGTCTAGTTCGGAATGATAAAAGTGGTAGTCCTAAAGACTTAAAGTAGGAAATCAGGTGGAATAATAATTTTAGAGGCAGATTCAATACAGATGGTGAAATAATGAAACTTTAGGGCAAGAATGGTAAGTTTGAGAAAGTTACACAGGCTTCTGAAAAATTTGGAGTTAGATATAATCTTCAATATCTAATCTTCATTTTCAAGCATTCTTTCTCACCCTTTATTGCAGCCTCTGCCACTCAAGAGTCCCTATGCTTCCTGCCTTTTACTTTAATATAAGCCCTTTCACTACAGTTTGAATATATTTATATAAATATCTAATTCCCTCAAGATTATTTATATTTCAACCTTATCATTACTCTCTGTGAGGAAGGTGAAATATCAATCATCAAGCTAAGAGCAGCATGCTTTAACATTTGAGGCAAGAGCTTTCCCATTGCCACTAAAATGAAACCAAAAGATATCCTGCCAATTGCTTGTACACAGGGTTATCCAGGGCCTGTATGTAATGCAAAAATATGGAACAGGAGATAAATTTGGATGATTTGCAGGTGTAGATTGAGGATGTAGATTCAGAAGTCATCTATCATGAAAAAAATGAAACTAAATCATTTATTCTACTAATATTTGTTAAATATTTGCTATGAGCCAGGCACTCTTCCAAGTGATGGAGATACAGTATTAAAAAAAAAAAAAAACACAGAAGTACCTTCCCTATGAATCTTGCATTCAAGGAGAGAGCTAGACAACAAAAATATGCATTAATAAGCAGTTAATGCATACTTTCATAAATATGTAAATAATTTTATTTGAAATGGGTAAGGACAATGGCTTCCCAGGTAGTGCTAGTGGTCAAGAATCTGCCTGCTAATGCAGGAGATGCAAGAGACATGGGTTTGACCCCTGAATCAGGAAGATTCCCTAGAGTAGGAAATGGCAACCAGCACCAGTATTCTTGCCTGGAAAATCCCATGGACTTTTCCTCCTCTGGCAGGAAATCCCCTGCCAGAAAAGCCTGACATAGGCCACATAGGCCACAAAGAGTCAGGCACGACTGAGCGACTGAGGACATATAGTACAGAGCACAAGGAGAGTGTCCAGCAGGGAAAAGGGCTGGGAGCTTGCAGAACAGGAGAAAGCTGGTGTTAGGTAATGCGGAAGGAAGCATTAAGGAGGCAACATGAGAATATTTGAGTGGACTGTAGGAATGGGCCATGTTCACATTTGGAAAAAGTGCATTCTAGCAGAGAAAATGCCAGTGTGGCCACCAGTGTGACAGCTGAACAGAGAGAGGTGAAGTGAAAAGGATAATCCCTATTTCTATAGCTGGTCTGAAGATATAATAGGTTTTCATGATTTCCCTTCTCCACCACACACTCTATATATCCTTGAACCTAGACCAGTGCCATAGCTAGCCCGGGTTGCTTACTTGTCTTCTGGTGTGACCTAGACTATCACCAATGACTTAAGTCCTTAGTTATGGTTTCTTCTTGGGCCATGCTTGCTATGTGCTGTGCTGAGTTTCTTAGTCGTATCTGACTCTTTGTGACCCTATAGACTGTAGCCTGCCAGGCACCTTTGTCCATGGGGATTCTCCAGGCAAGAATATTGGATTGAGTTGCCGTGCCCTCCTCCAGGGGATCTTCCCAACCCAAGGATCAACCCAGGTCTTCCACATTTCAGGCAGATTCTTTACTGTCTGAACCAGCAGGGAAGCCCATGCTTGTTGCAACGTCTCATTTATAGTTATCACTGGCATAGATGCACCAAGAAATTCTGCAGTAAAGCCTTTGTACTATAGGCATAGTCTTCCCTACTCCCATTGCATAGGAATTCCCTCACTCTCGAGGACGACTAGAAGCAATAACCCTCTCCTACTGATAATGCAGTTGGCATCAGTGACGTGAAGAGGCCAGAGACAAGGGGCTAGCTGGTGTCAAGTTCACTGGGACCCTTGCTGTGTCTTCCAGCTGAATTATTCCTCCTGGAAATCAGTACTTCTAACTAACCAGAGTGTAAGGTTATGGGAATGGGAATGGAAAGACAAATTCTGTAATCAGTTCACTGGAAGTGAAAGTAAAAGGGTCAATTTGCTTGTCCCTCTTGGTGCCCAGATTTATGTATTCAATCTATAGATGGCAAAGTACCATATGTCAACTGGTAGTTCAGTGTATTTCCTATATCCTGGATGACAGGAATCCAGTCTGGAGAGTGTTTGGCCTAATTTGGTACATTACCTGAACCTCTAACAGACCATTCCACTGTGTGGTTTAGTCAACTACTTCTGAGCAGTGGGTTATAGAAGATGGGTGTATCCCATCTTGTGCACCCATTATTGCCCTTACTGCTTTAAAACATATGCAGTGCTCTTCAGCAATATTATATGGAATGACATGTTAATAGATTGTTTTACAAGCCCTCAGTTAGTGGTGCTATCAGTGGCATTGTGGACAGAAAAGCAAACGCATAGCCACGGTATCAATCAATTTAGTTAGGGACAAATCACTATTCCCTCTAAGGAATTATCCAGTATCATTCACTTTCTACCAAAAAAATAGCTATGTATTTAATGAATGGTGCTGTATCAATTACTCAGCACCAGTTTTTTGAGTGGCAGGTGGGTCAGTCTATAGAGTCATCAGTTAAACAGGATTTGAAGTAACAGGAGCTAATGATGTTGGTTCATACATATTCTTCATGTCTGTCTTCATGGTTACTTTCTCCTTTGGACCGGCACATGGGGACTGAAAAGAAATAAGCTGATATCCATTGGATGAGTTATTCTTTTCATTGAAAATGTTTTTAAAGAATTTCTTCTGTGTACATACTCATTGGTAGCCATATGCTCTGTAGATGTTCTTATAGATATATCTATACACCTTTTCTCCAGTGCTTTTTTGTTTCTCATTTTCAAATCTTGGTCTTTTCAGAGCCTTAATTAATCAGCAAAACTGTTCTCTCACAGTTGAGGAGTCCTTGTATATCCATACTTAAGCAACTTTTCTCCTTGTAATAATTGCTTACCTACTGGAACACTATTCACTCATGGCAGTCATTAAAGTAACCCCTTGAGTAGCTTTATAATGACAGTTATAGCAGCTAGAATAACAGTGCACCTATATATTAATCATCTTTCTTGTTTTCGCTTTCCTTGTCAGTTGATAATATGAACTTCTTCATAAGGTTAGTTTGCCATGAAAAAGAATCACAGGTATATTTGAGGCAGGTAACATGAGAGTTTGAGTCACCTTCATGTGTAATTTACCCATGCTTTTTGGAGCTTTGGGGGCCTAGTACAGAATATACCATTCGCATGGAATGGTGTATAGCAAGAGCTACTGTGCCTATCAGACCACAAGATTCAGCAGATCTGATGCTATCAAGCTGATGGTGGATAATTTCAGGTCCATAATCATTTGATAGTCCTGGTAAGGCATTTGCAATGCTGAACTCCGTCCAAGCCCTTTGCTCCAAGAAAACATCAATAGTTAGGAAATCTTAGCCCTCTTTGTGTTCCGGGATATACTAATGACCGTGGTTGTCCTGTTCTTGCAAAGTCTATGACTTATCTTCACCTTTCCTGAATGCCTTGGGTAAGACCCACTTTAAACTTTGCCATGACAGTCTTAACACTGACACATGACTCTTTTGTCTTCCTGTATTAATCTAATCTCACATTCCTTCCATTTCTTCAAGACACTTCCGAATAATGAATATTTCTCCACTGCAATCACCTGAGTAAGACCATCTCCTTAATTGTCTATTGTATTTTGTCTTCTAGGGCATTCTGTCTTTTTCTGCCCCCCATGATATGCCAGCAGTTGTTTTACTGATGGTGAGCATTTTCTGTTATACTCTAAAAAGTTTGTATTATTATTACTTTAAATTACTTTTGACTTTTAAGTCATCAGTTGTTTTTGATATTAAGAATGATGTCAAACTGCATTCGAAAAGCCTTCTCTACATCTATCAAGATACTGGTTTTCTACTGCTAATGTGATATATAGTAGATGAAAACAATTTCTAATATTAAATCAACAAAATATAAGGTTATATTTTACTTGATTGTGTAGTTTAACCTTTCATGGTATTAAGTTTTTAATTTTTATTGAAGTATAGTTGATTTACAATGTTGTATTAGTTTTGGTTATGCAGCAAAGTTAGTCAGTTTTATATCTCTATATATCTCTATAAATCTATCTATCTATATATCTCCACTCTCTTTTTCAGTCTGTTTTCCCATATAGGTCATTAGAGATTATTGAGTAGAGTTTCTGTGCTATACAGTAGTTCCTTATTATCTATTTTATGCATACTAATGTATATATGTCAGTCTCAGTCTCCCAATTTACCTCTCTCCATCCTTATCCCCTTATAACCATAAGCCCATCCAACCAGTCCGTCCAAAAGATCCTGGCTGTTCATTGGAAGGACTGGTGCTGAAGCTGAAACTCCAGTACTTTGGCCACCTGATGTGAAGAGCTGACTCATTTGAAAAGACCCTGATGCTGGGAAAGATTGAAGGTGAGAGGAGAAGGCTATGACAGAGGATGAGATGGCTAGATGGCATCACTGACTCAATGGACATGCGTTTGAATAAACTCTGGGAATTGGTGATGGACAGGGAGGCCTGGTGTGCTGCAGTTCATGGGGTTGCAAAGAGTTGGACATGACTGAGCAACTGAACTGAACTGACCCTACTTCTGTTTTATAAATAAATTCATTTGTAGCTTTTTTTAAGATTCTACATATAAGTGACATCATGATATATTTCTTTTGTATTTGATTTACTTCACTCAGCATGGCATATTATTTAATTTGAATGCTATTCTTATTCATGCTTGAATTCATGCACCTATCAGTAGTCTTTTAGTAAACTTCTTAGAATTTTTTTATCAAATAATTGCATTAAATTCATTTTACTATATTCCTAAAGTGAATTGTGACGAGTACCACGTATTTTATGCTTTAAAAATATTTTTTATAGTTT
>SJYQ01002059.1:195571-219505 GCA_006410935.1 Redunca redunca
TTTTTAAATTTAAATTTATTTATTTTAATTGGAGGCTAATTACTTTACAATATTATATTGGTTTTGCCATACATCAACATGAATCCACCATGGGTGTACCCGTGTTCCCTATCCTGAACCCCTTTCCCAACTCCCTCCCTGTACCATCCCTCTGGGTCATCTCAGTGTACCAGCCCCAAGCATCCTGTATCCTGCATCAAACCTGGACTGGCGATTCATTTCTTATATGATATTATACATGTTTCAATGCCATTCTCCCAAATCATCCCACCCTCTGCCTCTCCCACAGAGTCCAAAAGACTGTTCTATACATCTGTGTCTCTTTTGTTCTCTCTCATACAGGGTTATCGTTACCATCTTTCTAAATTCCATATGTATGTGTTAATATATTGTATTGGTGTTTTTCTTTCTGGCTTACTTCACTCTGTACAATAGGCTCCAGTTTCATCCACCTCATTAATAAAGAGAACTTTTAAAAAATGGCTGCCAAAGGTCGAATGAATGTGATAAATTTGTTATGCTAAACAGAAATAGAAAAATATCCCATTCTACTCTTGACATTTACCAGCAATGTTCTGATGCTGAAAATATATAAGCTTTCTCTATTGTGGATTTTTGCTCATGATTTTAAGTATTAATGCCCCCTTTTTATTTTGGCTTTGAATGTTATTTTTTGTTTTTTCCTAAGCCCCTATTTCTTTTTATTTGTATTCAACTTTCGGAATATACAGCTTCCAAGCTCTCTTATAACCACTGTTCACTTGATGGATGTTTCCCTTTCCCATTTATTCATCACTGTCATTTTATAGTCACTTAAGAGTGAGTCTTTCACACTCTCAAAGTAGAGTATCTCTGGGGATTATTGCAACTAATCAATTGAGCAATCTCATTGTAAATAATCTAAAATGCATTATAAAATGTGAGCTGATTGAAATAAATTGTAAAGTTTAAACCAATATTTACTATAATGCTTTGGAGCAAATAAGTGGTGAAATAAAATGTGAGCTGATTGAAATAAATTGTAAAGTTTAAACCAATATTTACTATAATGCTTTGGAGTAAATAAGTGGTGAAATCACTAATACAGGACCAGGAAGCACACACAAGCTTCTTTCGGTTTGTATCTAAGAAGTGGTTAACTAGGCAGTTTTCATGAATTGATAAAATGTAGGTCATTTAAAAAGGAATGGACTGTTCTCTAAAATCAATAAATTATGGAATGATGAGAAAATATTTTGAGATGTCCTCTGTGGGCACATTAATGCTTTTCTAGAGACTGCATAATTGCTTTGCTCAATTATTTGAAGAAAAGATTAGAATGCCTCCTTTGGAAGGAAACCAAATTAGAACTGTGTCAGACTCCACAGCAGCAGTCTCCAGGGGCTCTTGTGCAGCAGTCACTCCTTAGATTCTCAGGATGTTCCTTCTGTAGCAAATTGATTCCATTGCATCTTTCAGAAATCAAAGATGAATGTTCATGTATTTCTGTAGTTTTGACTGCTGGATTGCCTGGATACAGGTATGGATTACATGCTGTCACGAGATTAAAATCTACCTATATTTTATTCATTTTCCTTTTTGTGAATTGGGCTGCAAATGAATACAAGTGAGTGAGTGTGTGTGTGTGTTTACTTATACATATATATGTATATACAGATTATTTATGTATGTGTATAAATGTGTAATCTGTGGGCCAAATAAGTATACCAGACAAACACAGGTTCTTTTATGAAATGGAGCCACTCTAATATTTATTTATTCTACTCTGACCACTAGAACTATGAATGTAAGACAACAATAAGGCACCTTGCATTGTCACAAGACCAGCCATGGTTTTTTTTGGCTGTGCTGGGTCTTTATTGTTGCACACGGTCATTCTCTAGTTGCAGTGAACAGGGCTGCTCTTCGCTGTGGTGCATGGACTTTTCACTGAGTTGCTTTCTCTTGTTGTGGAGCTAGGTGTGTGGGTTTCAGTAGTTGCAGCATGTGAGCTTAGTAGTGATGCACAGGCTTAGTTGTTCTGCAGTATGTGGTATCTTCTTGAACAAGGGACTGAACTGGTGTGTCTTGCATTTCAAGACAGATTAGATTCTTAACCACTGGACCATGAGCAAAGCTTCTGGTTGCTTGTTTTTACCCAGGACTCACTGAAAATAGTGGAGACTTTGGTAGGAAGAGGTGAAGCTCATCCTATGCTGTTGTGCAGTTAACTTTACATAACTATTAGCTACTAAGTATAAACAGGGGGCTGGCTATTTTCTGCTCTCTATTTCATCTTATGATATGTTTGATGAGAGTATCAAGGAGCTGATAGATATGAGACACCTGAATGCTTTGTAACACTTTCTCAGGGATGGTATTTCTCACAGATTCATGCCTACTAGAATCATCTGATCGGAGAAGGCAATGGCAAACCACTCCAGTACTCTTGCCTGGAAAATCCCATGGACAGAGGAGCTTGGTAGACTGCAGTCCATGGGGTCGCAAACAGTCAGACATGACTGAGCGACTTCACTTTCACTTTTCACTTTCATGCATTGGAGAAGGAAATAGCAACCCGCTCCAATGTTGTTGCCTGGAGAATCCCAGGGACGGGGGAGCCTGGTGGGCTGCCATCTATGGGGTCACACAGAGTCAGATATGACTGAAGCGACTTAGCATCAGCAGCAGCAGAATCACCTGATAGAGACAGTTTTTACACCTGGGAGGAGTAAAAGACTACCAGTGCTAACTAGGGCCACATTAACCAAGATCATAACCTATTTATTGTGATATCTTTTTCATGATACATTTTAAACCCACCTTATAATTGAGAATCATTGTATTGGAGTTCAGACTTACAAAAGTTCCTCCTGCATTTGCCAAATCAATTTGACCCCATTTCCCTGGCACCCATGAAACACCTGTGTGGTGACTTGAACTCATTGTTTTCTTCCTATAACTGATTGTGCATATAGTTTGTGTATTTGTGTGTGTTTGGCATATTTAGAAGTTCTGCAGTGAAACTGAAAAAATGACATCACAATCAATTTTTAATGTATGTTTGAGGATACTCAGTATACTTTATTTCATTTTTAACTGGTCCTACTGATTTTACCACCGCCACTTTCCTTTCCCCCTGAAAAAGGAAACATTTTCTTTTACACAGCAAGCTGGATTTTTGACTATTTCTTTCATGTTATCTTTTTCTGAAAAAAGTTATTTATTTATTTTTAATTGGAGGATAATTGCTTTACAATATTGTGTTGGTTTCTGCCATATATCAACATGAATTAGCCATGGTTTAGTTGCTAAGTCATGTCCGACTCTTGCAACCCCATGGACTGTAGCCCATCAGGCTCCTCTGTCCATGGGGATTCTCCAGGCAAGAATACTGGAGTGGGTTGCCATTTCCTTTTTCAGAGGATCTTCCCAACCCAGAAATTCTTCCCAGGCTTCTTCAACCCAGGAATCAAACCCAAGACTTCTGCATTGCGGGCAGATTCTTTACGGACTGAGCTACGAGAGAAGTCCATATAGCAGCATGAATCAGCCATAGGTATATATGCATGTCCCCTCCCACTTAAACTTCCCTTCCACCTCCTACCCCACCCCACCCCTCTAGGTTATCATAGAGCACTGGATTTGAGCTCCCTGTGTCATACAGTAAATTCTCACTGGCTATCTAATTTTACACACAGTAATGTATTTGTTTCAATGCTACTCTCTCAATTTATCCCAACTTCTCCTTCCCTCCCTGGGTCCCCAAATCTATATTCTATGTCTGCACCTCCATTGCTGCCCTAAAATTATTTTGCCTTAATATCTTAATTCTAAATGGTTATACTGGCAGCTGGCATCTGTTGATAAATGTGATGATACCCTCAGTCCCCTTATTCTAGTTGCACCAATTGTTGTAAAGTTTTACTTCTAAATAATTATATTAGGTAACTCCAGGTGGCCCAAAATTTATCTCAGAGCCCCAAAGTGAGGCTCTTTTAAACAGTAGAATAAAAACTCTACCGTTATTAGCACCTAGAATCCTCAGCTGTAATTGTGAGTCAGTAATACTGATGGTTAGGAGAAGGCAATGGCACCCCACTCCAGTACTCTTGCCTGGAAAATCCCATGGACGGAGGAGCCTAGAAGGCTGCAGTCCATGGGGTCGCTGAGCGTCGGACACGACTGAGTGACTTCACTTGCACTTTTCACTTTCTTGCATTGGAGAAGGAAACGGCGACCCACTCCAGTGTTCTTGCCTGGAGAATCCCAGGGATGGGGGAGCCTGGTGGGCTGCCGTCTACGGGGTCGCACAGAGTCGGACACGACTGAAGTGACTTAGCATAATACTGATGGTTAAGGAGGTAAGCTTTTATGTTGGGTATGTGTGACCAACACTTAGCTCTGTCACATACTTTTGTTTGCCTGTGGATGTTTTTATTCTTTCTGTGCATCTCATTCCTCACCTCTAAAATTCATGTAATTATAATCATCTCATTCATAGAACTGATCCTATGCACATGGCACAGAGTGATTGTTCAGTGAGTTACCTGTTATTTGATTATATTTTTGATGTGGGCTTCTTTAACATCCAGATTAGATTTATGTGAAATACGCTAACTGCCTAACTGAAAGGCCATCCCAGTACCTGTCCTGTATCCCAAAGTCAAATGTGATTTATAATATAAATATTGATATATCTATTTACTTTATAACCTATTGTCTACCTTCAATGTGCGGAGTCTCTAATATCATCAGAAACCTCCACCTATTTTACTTAAAGTACCATAATATGAAAAAAAAATCAGAGACCTAAATAATAATTGCACTTTGTGTGTTACTCTCTCAGTCGTGTCCAACTCTTTGCGACCTCAATGGACTGTGGCCCGACAGACTCCTCTATCCATGGGATTCTCCAGGCAAGAATACTAGAGTGGGTTGCCATTTCCTTCTCCAGGGGATCTTCCCAACTCAGGGATTGAACCAGGTCTCCTGCATTACAGGCAGATTCTTTACTATCTGAGCCACCAGGGAAGCCCACTTGCAGTAGCTTTAACTCTCCCAGTTGAAGTGCCTCCACTGAAATATATTGAAATTATTTAAACAGATTTATATCAAGAACACATTGTCCTTTGGAAAGATTTATATGAATGTGTTAAAAATGCTTATCACCGGGTGAATATTGTGGGCATTTTTCTTTTCTCTTCTATTCATTTTCTGATTATTCTGAATATTTATTTTTAAATAAAGATGAGTTTAAAATAGTAACATCACTTTCACCTTGATATTGTAACCTCATTTATCATACCACTAAATCTTTTTTATATAGTGATTTAANTAATTTTGAAACGTAGAAAGTACTAAAGTCAATTTTAGACTAGTAGAACAAATTATAGAAATCCAAGCAAGGTAACTAGGTAAAACATGATTGAAAATATTACATATATTGTCTGTCTAGAAGATAGCCTTATGATTTACTGTAAAATATATAAAGCACCTCCACATCCAAATCTCAGTCTTTGTCTCTTAAAAAAATGAACTGAAAATAAGCTTATATAATTTCTTTTCTTTGGGCACTGAAATATATTTTCTGAAATTCTGTTGAGAAAAGTCAAAACTACTGTTTTAGCACTTACATTATAGATCTTCATTTTAACTTGATGTATATTAAATGAACATACTCTGAGTAAATTTAATGTTCAGAGTTTGAAAGGAAATTTTTTCTTGAGTCTGAAAACTTTAAGTACTCAACAAAAGACTTAAAAACAGTTTTATTATGGGAGGTAAAATTATAACACCTATAAGCTGTCGCTAGGTTCTTTTTTTATGGCTTTATTTAGTCACATGAGTTGGACATTTGTTCTAAATTAGTAGTTTTTTTTCAGTTTTTAAACAATACATGTTTATTTTATGTCTCTCTTGCTTTGAGGGTTTTAGAATGAAAGAATGTAATAGACTGCTTTGGATAAGATTCAAACTTTTTGGCAGACTCTTGAGTAACAAGAGCTAGTATTCAATCAAATAGTGTGTTTTAGTCTTAACATTTTTTCAAGCTTTGAACCAATGCTCTTTAACTTAACTGCCCATCCATCTCCTATGTAAACTTTTATTGCTTTTTAAGTGATAATATTTTTTAAAGAAAATAGAACCCTGTAAGTAATCTAAATTCCCTTTCCTTAGAGTGTTTCTTCTTCCAACATTGATTTCTGTTCACGTCAATATTTTATCTTGTGTCCTAGAAAGCAAAATAAGAAATAAGGATAGATTTCTTTTTTATTTTGAATTTTTATCACCACTATTGACAGTTTCCCAGGTTAATCTTTGAGAAGGTGATTACTATAAACATTTTCTTATATACAAATATTTTGTCTGAGTAAGTAAAAACTTGAGGTTAGGAAGGAGCTTGGTATATATGAATATATGCATTGAGTGTATATGTATATGTATTCAAGAAAGTAGAAAGTGTAGAAAGTGTTAGTCGCTCAGTTATGTCTGACTCTTTGCGACCCCATGGAATGTAGCTCGCCAGGCTCTTCTGTCCATGGGATTTTCCAGGCAAGCATACTGGAGTGGATTGCCATTTCCGTCTATTCTCCACATCATTGAAGCTGAGTTTAAAAATGACAATCCTATTTTCCTGTTCTAGATAAAACTACAGTATAGTAGTATAGATAGGAGTAAGATGAAGCAGAAAAACCTCACAGGTGCTTGTCAGGACTCAAACTCTTTCATTTAAAGAAATATCAGTTTTTGTACTGCAACCCCAAGGACATAAAATCCACTGTGATTAGTCACATGACTGCATCCTGTTGTACCCTGCTGGGATACTGATGCCATAGCACTGAAAGGCAAATCTAACAACTAGCAACAGTCTTCAGATGCTATCTGTAAAATAGAAAATGATATATCTATTAGATTATCTAATAAAAACAATTTAAGTGTATCCCCCCATAAAAACTCTGTGTCCACTTCATATTGATTACCAAGAAGTACTAATTATTTAAAACAATAAAGGAGGATTATTTCAATATGCTGATACTTTGTTTTGTTTATTACATTTGTGTTACCTACTAAAAAACTAATAATGAATTAAATTAGGATGGATGAGTTCAGTTTAGAAAGAAAAGTTAAAACCCATGGATGTAAGTGTATGCCTAAGACAACCTGTTGAATCTATACATTTTTCCTGAGATTAAAAGTGTCAGTTATTTAAGATATCATGAGCATCAAATATTTTATTTCTACTGAGGTCCTATGTACGTTTATAATTCCTATTAAACACTCAGATTGATAATGTTGCTTATTTATTGTATATTGTGCTAGTAGAATGCATGTATGAAAAGATAACACATGTTTTCTAAAAATATATTCTCAATGTTACTGCACTATATAAATCAAATCTAACTTAGAGTCACCAAAGGATACATCAGAGCCAATATAAAACTACTTTATATATTCTGACTGGAAAATGATGCACCAGATCATGTATCCACAAAGATTTAAAAACTCTGCTTGCCTAGTAAATTGTTTGTGTCTAGGCTGGCTAAACTAATTACCTTTAAGTCATTTCTAACAAGAAACACACACTCTGAATCTATGAGAAATTAAAGTTGAAATATAATCTTTCATTTGTAATTTACCAAATCAGCCACAACTGAACTAAACATACAAGACATAAATAACCTCAAAATTTAAATACAGAGACCTGGATTCGATCCCTGGGTGGGAAGATCCCCTGAAGAAGGGAATGGCAACCCACTCCAGTATTCTCGCCTGGAGAATTCCATGGACAGAGGAGGCTGGTGGGCTACAGTCCATGAGGTTGCAAAGCACAGGACAAGACTGGGCGACTAACTCTCTCTTTCTCTAATATACTAAATACAGTTAGTCTTCCCTGGTAGCTCAGGGGTAGAAAATCCGCCTGCCAAGCAGGAGATGCAGGTTTGATCCCTGGGTCAGGAAGATCCTCTGGAGGAGGAAATGGCAACCAATTCCAGTATTCTTGCCTGGGAAATCCGACGGATGGAGGAGCTTGGCAGACTACAGTCCATGACTAAGAATCGCTAAGAATCAGACATGACTTAGCAACTAAACGGAAAATAGCAATATACTAAAACTACTTATGAACACAAAGCACTTATAGTTAATACATATTTTAAAAATTAGGATCCATCTTCTATAAAAAATTGAGATGAGTGTTATTTAATTTTTCTCTTCTAAATTACATGAAGATGATATTTTCCTGGCCGCTCTATTGCTTCAGAACAATTTGGATGCTCTTATGTATTTATAACCTGATTTTTTTTTTACAATCTCTATATTTTAAGGAAAAGAACAAATCACATACCCTTTTAAAAAATTGTATCATTTAAAATGAATATAAAATAAAATTTAACTGTTTATAAATTCCTTCTCCTGGGTTATTTCCAAATTATTAAAGCATGAAAATTTTTAAGTGATATTTGATAGCAATTATTCTGCATTATGACAGGTACTGGGCTCTGGGTGCTTTCTGTACTCTAATCCTTGTAAAGAACAAGTAATAAATATTTTAATCTGAAAAACTGGTATCATTTATTTCCTTGTGAGTTTGATAGACTATTCCAGTAAAAACATAAAGACCTGTGCTCTACCATTTTGGAATATTATTAATTCAATTTATCTTAATAGATATTAGACTATACATATTGACTATGCCAAAGCCTTTGACTGTGTAGATCACAATAAACCATGGAAAATTCTGAAAGAGATGGGAATCCCAGACCACCTGACCTGCCTCTTGAGAAACCTATATGCAAGTCAGGAAGCAATAGTTAGAACTGGACATGGAAAAACAGACTGGTTCCAAATAGGAAAAGGAGTATGTCAAGGCTGTATATTGTCACCCTACTTATTTAACTTCTATGCAGAGTACATCATGAGAAATGCTGGGCTGGAAGAAACACAAGCTGGAATCAAGATTGCCGGGAGAAATATCAATAACCTCAGATATGCAGATGACACCACCCTTATGGCAGAAAGTGAAGAGGAACTAACAAGCCTCTTGATGAAAGTGAAAGAGGAGAGTGAAAAAGTTGGCTTAAAGTCAACATTCAGTAAACTAACATGATGGCATCCAGTCCCATCACTTCATGGGAAATAGATGGGGAAACAGTGGAAACAGTGTCNACTCCTGAGAGTCCCTTGGACTGCAAGGAGATTCAACCAGTCCATTCCGAAGGAGAATCACCCTGGGTCTTTGGAAGGAATGATGCTAAAGCGGAAACTCCAGTACTTTGGCCACCTCATGCGAAGAGTTGACTCATTGGAAAAGACTCTGATGCTGGGAGGGATTGGGGAAAGGAGGAGAAGGGGACAACAGATGATGAGATGGCTGGAAGGCATCACCGACTCGATGGACATGAGGCTGAGTGAACTCCGAGAGTTGGTGATGGACAGGGAGGCCTGGCATGCTGTGATTCATGGGGTTGCAAAGCCCCATGACTGAGCAACTGAACTGAACTGAATTGAATAATCTATTTTTCCTTGTATGAGTTTTAGCAGTTTGTATCTTTTAAGGTAGTATTCATTTTTCTCTAGGTTATGATACTTGTGGGAATAGAGTTTTTCACAGTTTTCTTTTATTATCTTTTAACATCTATAGGGCCTTTAGTGATGAACCTTTTTTCATTACTAACATTCAGAATTTGTGTCCTCTCTTTTAATTATTTAGCTTCGCTTCGCTGGTGGATTTGACAGTAAAAGTGTCTGTCTACAATGCAGGAGACCTGGGTTGGGAAGATCCCCTGGAGAAGGAAATAGCAACACACTCCAGTACTCTTGCCTTGAAAATCCCATGGATGGAGGAGCCTCGTAGGCTACAGTCCATGGGGGTTGCAAAGAGTCGGACAGAACTGAGCGACTCACTCACTTCATAATTCAGTTCAGTTGAATCACACAATCGAGTCTGACTTTTTGCAACCCCATGGACTGCAGCACAGCAGGCCTCCCTGTCAATCACCAAATTCTGGAGTTTACTCAAACTCATTTTGAGTTTTAAGCCATATTTTCACTCCCCTCTTTGAATTTCATCAAAAAGCTCTTTAGTTCCTCTTCACTTTCTGCCATAAGGGTGGTTTCATCTGCATATATGAGGTTATTGATATTTTTCCTGGCAATTTTGATTCCAGCTCTTGATGAAAATGAAAGAGGAGAGTGGAAAAGTTAGCTTAAAGTCAACATTCAGAAAACTAACATCATGGCATCTGGTCCCATCACTTCATGGGAAATAGATGGGGAAACAGTGGAAACTGTCAGACTTTATTTTGGGGGGGGTCTAAAATCACTGCAGATGGTGACTGCAGCCATGAAATTAAAAGACACTTATAAAAGCAAAATGGCTGTCTGGGGAGGCCTTGCAAATAGCTGTGAAAAGAAGAGAGGCCAAAGAGCAAAGGAGAAAAGGAAAGATATGAGCATCTGAATGCAGAGTTCCAAAGAATAGCAAGAAGAGATAAGAAAGCTTTCTTCAGAGATCAATGCAAAGAAATAGAGGAAAACAACAGAATGGGAAACACTAGAGATCTCTTCAAGAAAATTAGAGATACCAAGGGAACATTTCATGCAAAGATGGGCTCGATAAAGGACAGAAATGGTCTGGACCTAACAAAAGCAGAAGATATTAAGAAGAGGTGGCAAGAATACATGGAAGAACTGTACAAAAAAGATCTTCATGACCCAGACAATCATGCTGATGTGGTCCCTAATCTAGAGCCAGATATCTTGGAATGTGAAGTCAAGTGGGCCTTAGAAAGCATCACTACAAACAAAGCTAGTGGAGGTGATGGAATTCCAGCTGAGCTGTTTCAAATCCTGAAAGATGATGCTGTGAAAGTGCTGCACTCAATATGCCAGCAAATTTGGAAAACTCAGCAGTGGCCACAGGACTGGAAAAGGTCAGTTTTCATTCCAATCCCAAAGAAAGGCAATGCCAAAGAATGCTCAAACTACCGCACAATTGCACTCATCTCACATGCTAGTAAAGTAATGCTCAAAATTCTCCAAGCCAGGCTTCAGCAATACGTGAACCGTGAACTCCCTGATGTTCAAGCTGGTTTTAGAAAAGGCAGAGGAACCAGAGATCAAATTACCAACATCCGCTGGATCATGGAAAAAGCAAGAAAGTTCCAGAAAAATATCTATTTCTGCTTTATTGACTATTCCAAAGCCTTTGACTGTGTGGATCACAATAAACTATGGAAAATTCTGAAAGAGATGGGAATCTCAGACCACCTGACCTGCCTCTTGAGAAATCTATATGCAGGTCAGGAAGCAACAGTTAGAACTAGACATGGAAAAACATACTGGTTCCAAATAGGAAAAGGAGTATGTCAAGGCTGTATATTGTCACCCTGCTTATTTAACTTAGATGCAGAGTACATCATGAGAAACGCTGGACTGGAAGAAACACAAGCTGGAATCAAGATTGCCGGGAGAAATATCAATAACCTCAGATATGCAGATGATACCACCCTTATGGGAGAAAGTGAAGAGGAGCTAAAAAGCCTCTTGATGAAAGTGAAAGAGGAGAGTGAAAAAGTTGGCTTAAAGTCAACATTCAGAAAACTAAGATCATGGCATCTGGTCCCATCACTTCGTGGGAAATAGATGGGGAAACGGTGGAAACAGTGTCAGACTCTATTTTTGGGAGCTCCAAAATCACTGCAGATGGTGACTGCAGCCATGAAATTAAAAGACGCTTATTCCTTGGAAGAAAAGTTATGACCCACCTAGATAGTATATTCAAAAGCAGAGACATTACTTTGCCGACTAAGGTCCGTCTAGTCAAGGCTATGGTTTTTCCTGTGGTCATGTATGGATGTGAGAGTTGGACTGTGAAGAAGGCTGAGCACTGAAGAATTGATGCGTTTGAACTGTGGTGTTGGAGAAGACTCTTAAGAGTCCCTTGGACTGCAAGGAGATCCAACCAGTCCATTCTGAAGGAGATCAGCCCTGGGATTTCTTTGGAAGGAATGATGCTCAAGCTGAAACTCCAGTACTTTGGACACCTGATGCGAAGAGTTGACTCATTGGAAAAGACTCTGATGCTGGGAGGGATTGGGAGCAGGAGGAGAAGGGGACAACCCAGGATGAGATGGTTGGCTGGATGGCATCACAGACACGATGGACATGAGTGTGAGTGAACTCCAGGAGATGGTGATAGACAGGGAGGCCTGGCGTGTTGCAATTCATGGGGTCGCAAAGAGTTGGACATGACTGAGCGACTGAACTGAACTGAACTACTCCTTGGAAGGAAAGTTATGAGCAACCTAGATAGTATATTAAAAAGCAGAGATAGTACTTTTCCAACAAAGGTCCATCTAGTCAAGGCTATGGTTTTTCCAGTAGTCACATATGGATGTGAGAGTTGGAGTGTGAAGAAATCTGAGCGCTGAAGAATTTATGCTTTTGAACTGTGGTGCTGGAGAAGACTTTTGAGAGTCCCTTCTACTGCAAATAGATACAACCAGTGCATCCTAACTGAGATCAGTCCTGGGTGTTCATCTACAGGACTGATGCTGAGGCTGAAACTCCAATACTTTGTCGACCTCATGGGAAGAGCTGACTCATTGGAAAAGACCCTAATGCTGGGAAGGATTGGGGGCAGGAGGAGAACGGGACAACAGAGGATGAGACAACTTGATGGCATCACCGACTCGATGCACATGAGTTTGGGTGGACTCTGCGAATTGATGATGGACAGGGAGGCCTGGCGTGCTGTGATTCATAGGGTCACAAAGAGTCAGACACGACTGAGAGACTGAACTGAACTGAACTGTGCTTCATCCACCCCAACATTTCTCATGATGTACTCTGCATATAAGTTAAATAAGCAGGGTGACAATATACAGCCTTGAGATACTCTTTTCCTTATTTGGAACCAGTCTCTTGTTCCATGTCCAGTTCTAACTGTTGCTTCCTGACCTATCAATTTCATTTTAAAGGACCAATTTATCAATTCTTTTCAGAGAACCAGGTCAGGTTTCATTGGTTTTTCTCTATTGATTTTCTGTTTTCAATTTCATTGTTTTCTGCTCTGACTTTCTTTTTATTTCCTCTGCTTTCTTAGACCTAAATTGTTCTTCTTTCTCTAGTTTTTATTTGTCAAAGCTGAGTTTATTTTAGAGTTTATATATGCATTTAATATTACAAATTTCCCTTTAAGATTTGCATTGCTTTTTTCAGACATTTTGATAGACTGTATGTAAATTTTTATGTAGTACAAAATTACTTAACTTTATTTTGAGACTTTTTTGACCCAGCATTATATAAAATTATGTATTTTATCTCCAAATAATTGAGACTTTTCCAACTATCTTTCTGTTATTAGTGTCTAGTTTTGATTTTCCTTTAATTCTGTTGTAGTCTGGGAGTACATTTTGTATGGTTTCTATTTTCTCAGACTGCTAAAGTGTGTTTTATGACCTGCAATGTGGTTTCTTAAATTTCCACTGAGCCTTTGAAAAATGTGTGCTGTTGCTTGATGGGTCATGGTGGAGAGTTCTGACAAAATGTGGTCCACTGGAGAAGGGAATGGCAAATCACTTCAGTATTCCTGCCTTGAGAATCCCATGAACAGTATGAAAAGGTGAAAAGATAGGACACTGAAAGATGAACTCTCCAGGTTGGTAGGTGTCCAATATGGTACTGGAGATCAGTGGAGAAATAACTCCAAAAAGAATGAAGAGATGGAACCAAAGCAAAAAAACACCCAGTTGTGGATGTGACTGGTGATGGAAGCAAAGTCCAATGCTGTAAAGAACAATATTGCATAAGAACCTGGAATATTATTAGGTCCATGAATCAAGGCAAATTGGAAGTGATAAAATCAGAGATGGTAAGAGTGAACGTTGACATTTTGGGGATAAGCAAACTAAAATGGACTGGAATGGGTGAATTTAACTCAGATGACCATTATATCTACTACTGTGGGCAAGAATTCCTTAGAAGAAATAGAGTAGCCATCGTAGTCAACAAAAGAGTCCGAAATTGGATGCAGTCTCAAAAATGGCAGAATAATCTCTGTTAATTTCCAAGGCAAACCATTCAATAACATGGTAATCCAAGTCTATGCCCCGATCAGTAATGCTGAAGAATGAAGTTAAACAGTTCTATGAAGACCTACAAGACCTTCTAGAACTAACACCCAAAAAAGATGTACTTTTAATTATAAGGGACTGGAATACAAAAGTAGGAAGTCAAGAAACACCTGGAGTAACAGGCAAATTTGGCTTTGGAGTAAAGAATGAAGCAGGGCTAAGGCTAATAGAGTTTTGCTAGGAGAATGCACTGGTCATAGGAAACACCCTCCTCCAGCAACAGAAGAGAAGGCTCTACACATGGACATCACCAGATGGTCAACACCAAAATCAGATTGATTATATTCTTTGCAGCCAAAGATGGAGAAGCTCTATACAGTCAGCAAAAACAAGACCAGGAGCTGACTGTGGCTCAGATCATGAACTCCTTATTGGCAAATTCAGACTGAAATTGAAGAAAGTGGGGAAAACAACTAGACCATTCAGGTATGACCTAAATCAAATCCTTAACAATTATACAGTGGAAGTGAGAAATAGATTTAAGGGACTAGATATAATAGACAGAACGCCTGATGAACTATGGATGGAGGTTCATGACATTGTACAGGAGACAGGGAGCAAGTCCATCCCCAAGAAAAAGAAATGCAAAAAAGCATTATGGCTATCTGAGGAGGCCTTACAGAGAGCTGTGTAAAGAAGAGAATCAAAAAGCAAAGGAGAAAAGGAAAGATATACCCATTGAAATGCAGAGTTTCAAAGAATAGCAAGGAGAGGTAAGAAAGCCTTCCTCAGTGATCAGTGCAAAGAAATAGAGGAAAACAATAGAATGGGAAAGACTAGCTAGAGATCTCTTGAAGAAAATTAGAGATACCAAGGGAACATTTCATGCAAAGATGGGCTCCATAAAGAACAGAAATTATATGGACTTAATAGTAGCAGAAAATATTAAGAAGAGGTGGCAAGAATACACAGAAGAACTATACAAAAAAGATCTTCAAGACCAGATAATCACGATGGTGTGATCACTCACCTAGAGCCAGACATCCTGGAGTATGAGGTCAGGTGGGCCTTAGGAAGAATCACTATGAACAAAGCTAGTGAATCTGATGGAATTCCAGTTAAACTGGAATTCCAAATCCCAAAAGATGATGCTGTGAAAATGCTGCACTCAATATGCCAGCAAATTTGGAAAACTCAGCAGTGGCCACAGGACAGGAAAAAGTCAATTTTCATTCCAATCCCAAAGAAAGGCAATGCCAAAGAATGCTCAAACTACCACACAATTGCACTCATCTCACATGCTAGTCAAGTAATGCTCAAAATTCTCCAAGCCAGGCTTCAACAATTCATGAACTGTGAACTCCCAGATGTTCAAGCTGGTTTTAGAAAAGGCAGAGGAACCAGAGATCAAATTGCCTACATCTGCTGGATCATCGAAAAAGCAAGAGAGTTCCAGAAAAATATCTATTTCTGCTTTATTGACTATTCCAAAGCCTTTGACTGTGTGAATCACAACAAACTGTGGAAAATTCTGAAAGAGATGGGAATACCAGAGCACCTGACCTGTCACTTGAGAAATCTGTATGCATGTCAGGAAGCAATAGTTAGAACCGGACATGGAACAACAGACTGGTTTCAAATAGGAAAAGGAGTACCTCAAGGCTATATATTGTCACCCTACTTATTTAACTTATATGCAGAGTACATCATGAGGAGCGCTGGTCTGAATGAAGCACAAGCTGGTATCAAGATTGCTTGTAGAAATATCAATAACCTCAGATATGCAAATGACACCACCCTTATGGCAGAAAGTGAAGAGGAACTAAAGAACCTGTTGATGAACGTGAAAGAGAGTGAAAAATTTGGCTCAAAACTCAACACCAGAGACCTAAGAGCATGACATCTGCTCTCATCACTTTATGCAAATAGATGGAGAAATAGTGGAAACAGTGACAGACTTTATTTTGGGGGGCTCCAAAATCACTGCAGATGGTGATTACAACCATGAAATTAAAAGATGCTTGCTCCTTGGAAGAAAAATTATGACCAACCTATACAGCATATTAAAAAGCAGAAACATTATTTTGCCAACAAAGGTCTGTCTAGTCAAGGCTATGATTTTTCCACTAGTCATGTTTAGATTTGAGAGTTGGACTATAAATAAAGCTGAGCGCAGAAGAATTGATGCTGTTGAACTATGGTGCTGGAGAAGACTCTTGAGAGTCCCTTCGACTGCAAGCATATCCACCGAGACCATCCTATAGGAAATCAGTCCTGAATGTTCATTGGAAGGACTGCTGCTGAAGCTGAAACTCCAATACTTTGGCCAGCTGATACAAAAAGCTGACTCATTGGAAAAGACCCTGATTTCAGAGAAGTTTGAAGGCAGGAGGAGAAGGGGACGACAGAGGATGAGATGGTTGCATGACATCACTGACTTGGTGGACATGAGTTTGAGTAAACTCCGGGAGTTGGTGATGGACAGGGAGGCCTGGCATGTTGCAGTCCGTGGGGTCGCAAAGAGTCAGACACAACTGAGTGACTGAACTGAAATGAACTGTTGCTTGATGAAATATATTGTATCACTTAGATTAAGCTGATTGAATGTGGTCCTTAGGATAGCTTTATTCTTACTGATTATCTACCTGCTTGTTATGTGTGTGTGCTTATTTGATTAGTTGTGTCTTTTCTTTGTGACCCCAGGGACTGTAGCTCATCAGGCTCCTCTGTCTATGGGATTATCCAGGCAAGAATACTGGAGTAAGTAACTATTCCTTTCTCCAGGGGATCTTCCCGACCCAAGGATCAAACCTCTGTCTACTACATTTCAGGTGGTATTCTTTATAGCCTGAGCCACCAGGGAAGCTGGCCTATTTGGTCTATCAGTTATTGAAAATTACCCTTGAAGTCATCAACTATAATTGTATATTTGTTAACTGACTTTTTTTAACTCTAGCAATTTTCATAGCCTAGAATTCTAATATTGTTGGGTATATACATGTTATGGTCATGGTTTTGCTGAAAACTGACACCATTATCATTATGTAATGCTTATGTATCCCTGATAATTTTCCTTATTCTTAGGTTGGCTTTATGTGAAATTCATATAGTTACTCTATCTTATTTTTTGACTAGCATTATCATGGCGTATATTCCCCAGCCCCTTTACTTTTAACCAATTAGAATCCATTTATATTAAAATAGATTTCTTGTAGACAGTTGCCTATAGTTGGTATTTTTAATTTATCCATTCTGATAAGTTCTGTATACTTATACTGTTGACATTTAAAGTGGTCAGTGATACAGTTAAATTCACTTCTGTCGAGTTTGTGCTTTCTATTTGTTGCACTGTCTGCTTTTTTCTCCTGACTTTTTTGGTTTTAGTAGAGCATTTTTATGACTCAATTTTGTTTATTTTGTTAACACATAAATTATGCTTCTATTTCATTTTTAATGGTTGTTCTAGATTTGCAATTTAAAGCCAATCTAAGTGAATCTTCTAATAACTCTGTATCCCTTCATGTATAGTGTAGACACTTCATAACAGTACTATCAATTCCTTCCTTATACCCCTTATGACATGTCATACATTTCCTTTACCCTTATATCAAATACTTCAAAAAATATCTTTTAGTTAAATTAACAGTAAGAGAAATAGATTTTACTTTACCTTTATTTATTTATCCTATGCTCATATCTTTTTTAAATTGTTGCCTCTATTTATTTATTTTTTAATATAAATTTATTTATTTTAATTGAAGGGTAATTACTTTACAATATTGTATTGGTTCTACCATACATCAACATGTATCCACCACAGGTATACACGTGTTCCCCATCCTGAACCCCCCTCTCTCCTCCCTCCCCATCCCTCTGGGTGGTCTCAGTGCACCAGCCCCAAGCATCCAGTATCATGCATTGAACCTGGACTGGCGATTCATTTCATATATGATATTATACATGTTTTAATGCCATTCTCCCAAATCATCCCACCCTCTCCCTCTCCCACAGAGTCCAAAAGACAGTTCTCTACATCTGTGTCTCTTTTGCTATCTCACATACAGAGTTATTGTTACCATCTTTCTAAATTCCATATATATGCGTTAGTATACTGTATTGGTGTTTTTCTTTCTGGCTTACTTCACTCTGTGTAATAGGTTCCAGTTTCATCCACCTCATTAGAACTGATTCAAATGTATTTGTTTTAATGGCTGAGTAATACCCCATTGTGTATATGTACCATGGCTTTCTTATCCATTCATCTGCTGTTGGACATCTAGATTGCTTCCATGTCCTGGCTATTATAAACAGTATCTTTATCCATGTCTGAACTCTTGTTCTCTATCATTTTCCTTCTCCCTTAAGAACTTTTTATCATATTTGGAAGGACAGATGTGCTGATAACTAAGTTCTTTACTTTTACTTTTTTGAGAAAATATTTTGCCCTTATTTTTGAAAGATAATCTCACTGGATATAGAATTCCAAGTTTTTTTTCAATACTTTAAATATTATATTCCACTCTCTTCCTGTTTACATAGTTTCTGAGAAGAAGTCCACTGTATTTCTTATACTTGTTCTTCTTTTGTTTGACCTTTTTCAGATATTTTTCTCAGTGTTTTAATTTGCTGCCAATTGCATATGCTATATCTAGGTGTGCTTTTTTTATACTGCTTAGTATTCCCTGAGCTTCCTGGGTCTGTGGTTTTGTATATGTCATTAATTTCGGAAAATTGTTGGTCATTATTTATTCAATTATTTCTTCTAATCCATTCAATATAATTTTTCTCTTTCTGACATTCCAAATACATATATCATACACCTCTTGGAATTGTCCCATAGTTCACAGGTGAGCTAGTCCATCTTTTTCAATTCTTTTTCTTTTCTTTTTACTTTAATTTTGGAAATTTCAACTGACATATCTTTAAGGAAACGGATGTATCCTTATCTATGTCCAATCTGATGATTCCATCAAAGGTACACTTCCTTTCTGTTTTATGGTGTTTTCAATTTCTAGCATTTCCTTTTTATACTTTCTTAGAATCTGAATCTTTTTTCTTACATTGGTAATTTTTTTCTTCCATGTTTTCTACTAATTTCCATTAAAGCTCTTTAACAGTTTAACCCTAGTTATTTTAAACTATCTAATAATTCCAAAATATATGTCATATCATAGTTAGGTTCTAATTTCTGCTTTGTCTTTTTAGGCTGTGTTTTTTGTTGTTTGTTTGTTTGTTTTTCCTTTTATCATGACTTGTAATTATTAGTTAAAGACAAACATGATGTGTTAGATAATAGGAAGTGACTTACTGGGTCTTTAATATGAGGTTTATATTAATCTGAATAGGAATTGGGCTGTGTTTAGTGCTTGCTTTGGTGCCAATTTTATTCTAGCTTCAATTTATCCCTCCTGCAAATTGTTCTGATATTCTTTTATTCTTCCTCTGTTGTATATGGATACACCAAAATTCCTCCTTAACAGAGTCAGTGTCTTGCAGTTCTTTCAGGTGTAAGCCACTGTTGTTATATTTAATAGGATGGTAAGGTGTAGAAAGAGGAAGGGTTCTGTAATCTTATGATTAAATCTGTCTTTCAGTGTGCCTCTGTCTCTGAGCTGTGTTCTTCACAATACTCTGCTGTGTTAGCTGTGGGTGCTTTCTGAAGCACCCACTTCAGAAAGACAGGAAGGCGGCAAAGCACTTGAGCTGCACAAGTTCCCTTTCCTCTTTGTGGGATAAGGCTCTGGTAGAGTCTCTTTCCCTGGTGAGTCTTTTCCTCTGGTGAGTAGACATTTCTTACTTCTCCTTAATAATAGAAGAACACTCAATAAAAAGAACACTTATTTTAAAATTGCAGGCAAGAATACTGAAGTGGGTTGCCATCTCCTTTTCCAGCAGATCTTCCAGACCCAGGGATTGAAACTGGGTCTCCTGCACTGCAGGCAATATCTTTACTGACTGAGCTACCAGGGAAGGCCCTGAGATTCCTCATGTGAGTGCTGTCATGCAGTCTTACCCTCTGTCTGCCTTCTTCCGCTTAGTGTTCATGTCCTCAGGTTTAACATTACTGTCACAATGGCAAGATCATTGTGTATGAACACATATCCCGTAATTTTTTTTATCCATTCATCCATCAGTGGACGAATGAGTTGCTTCAATGTTTTGGGTGATTTAAGATAATGCTGCAATGGGATTGTAGATATCTCTTCAATAATCTGATATAAATTCCTTTAAATATACACCTTAAGTGAGATTGCTGAGTCATAAATTAGTTACAATTTAAATTCTTTTAGAAACTTCTTTACTGATTCATAGTGGTTGCATCCATTTACATTTCTACCAACAGTGAAACAACACTCAATTGTGGATGTGACTGGTGATGGAAGTAGAGTCCAGTGCTGTAAAGAGTGATATTGATAAGAACCTGGAATAATACGTCCATGCATCAAAGTAAATTCGAAGTGGTCAAACAGGAGATGGCAAGAGTGAACAGCGACATTTAGGAATCAGAATAGACTAGAATGGGTGAATTTAACTCAGATGACAATTTAAAAAAAATGCAATAAAGCAAAATGGTTGTCTGAGAAGGTCTTACAAATAGCTGTGAAAAGAAGAGAAGTGAAAGGCAAAGGAGAAAAGGAAAGATATACCCATTTGAATTCAGAGTTCCAAAGAATAGAAAGGAGAGATAAGAAAGCCTAAGGGGAAGAGGACATGGGAGGTAATAAAGGATAGTGCAGAGTTTTAGTTATAGAAGATGAGTAAGGCCTAGGGCTTTACTATACAGCATCAGTTCAGTCCAGTGGCTCAGTTGTGTCCGAATCTTTGCAACCCCGTGAATCACGGCATTCCAGGCCTCCCTGTCCATTACCAACTCCCAGAGTTCATGGAAACTCATGTCCATGGAGTCAGTGATGCCATCCAGCCGTCTCATCCTCTGTTGTCTTCTTCTCCTCCTGCCCCCAATCCCTCCCAGCATCAGAGTCTTTTCCAATGAGTCAATTCTTCCCATGAGGTGGCTAAAGTATTGGAGTTTCAGCTTCAGCATCAGTCCTTCCAATGAACACCCAGGACTGATCTCTTTATGATGAACTGGTTGGATCTCCTTGCAGTCCAACGGACTCTCAAGAGTCTTCTCCAATACCACAGTTCAAAAGCATCAATTCTTCAGCGCTCAGCTTTCTTCACAGTCCAACTCTCACATCCATATATGACCACTGGAAATACCATAGCCTTGACTAGATGGACCTTAGTCATCAAAGTACTATCTCTGCTTTTTAATATGCTATCTAGGTTGGTCATAACTTTCCTTCCAAGGAGTACGCGTCTTTTAATTTCATGGCTGCAATCACCATCTGCAGTGATTTTGGAGCCCCCCAAAATAAAGTCAGCCATTGTTTTCACTGTTTCCCCATCTATTTCCCATGAAGTGATGGGACCAGATGCCATGATCTTAGTTTTCTGAATGTTGAGCTTTAAGCCAACTTTTTCACTCTCCTCTTTCACTTTTTAGTTCCTCTTCACTTTCTGCCATAAGGGTGGTGTCATCTGCATATCTGAGGTTATTGATATTTCTCCCGCAATCTGGATTCCAGCTTGTGCTTCTTCCAGCCCAGCGTTTCTCATGATGTACTCTGCATATAAGTTAAATAAGCAGGGTGACAATATACAGCCTTGACGTACTCCTTTTCCTATTTGGAACCAGTCTGTTGTTCCATGTCCAGTTCTAACTGTTGCTTCCTGACCTGCATACAGATTTCTCAAGAGGCAGGTCAGGTGGTCTGGTATTCCCATCTCTTTCAGAATTTTCCACAGTTTATTGTGATCCACATAGTCAAAGGCTTTGGAATAGTCAATAAAGCAGAAATAGATGTTTTTCTGGAACTCTCTTGCTTTTCCATGATCCAGCAGATGTTGTTAATTTGATCTCTGGTTCCTCTGCCTTTTCTAAAACCAGCTTGAACATCTGGAAGTTCACGGTTCACATATCGCTGAAGCCTGGCTTGGAGAATTTTGAGCATTACTTTACTAGTGTGTGAGATGAGTGCAATTGTGTGGTAGTTTGAGCATTCTTTGGCATTGCCTTTCTTTGGGATTGGAATGAAAACTGACCTTTTCCAGTCCTGTGGCCACTGCTGAGTTTTCCAAATTTGCTGGCATATTGAGTGCAGCACTTTCACAGCATCATCTTTCAGGATTTGAAATAGCTCAACTGGAATTCCATTACCTCCACTAGCTTTGTTTGTAGTGATATTTTCTAAGACCTATTTGACTTTCACATTCGAGGATGTCTGGCTCTAGGTGAATGATCACACCATCGTGATTATACAGCATAGAGCCTGTGTAACAATACTGCATTATATACTTTTAAATTTTCTAAGAGGGTAGACCTTGTGTTATTTTTCCATTGATAATGATAATAGTAATGGTTGTAGTAATAACAATAATAATAGAATGAATAAAGAGGGCAGGAGGAAACTTTTGAAAGTGTTAGATATGTTTTGGTATAGAATGTGGTGATGGTTTTATGGATATACACTTATCTCTAAACTCATCAGGTTTTATATATTAAATATGTACCATTTTTAAAGACATCTATCATACCTCAAGTGGTTGAAAAAAGAAAAGAAAATTGATTATAAAAAATAACCTCTCCCTGCCAAAGTTGTAGGGGGATTTTTCTTAGTTCTGTAACTTGAGAATTTGCTGAGCTTCCTGGGGTGAAACTGCAAGAGTGTAAGGTCACCCTAAGGCTCTGGTCCCCAGGAGTTTCTCAGCTTCAAGCTTTTCCACACTTAGTCTCTAGCAATTTGTCTATGTTATTATTTAAGTGTTCCTGTCACTGTAGCTTAAGCAGCATCTGCTCCAAGCAGATCTCAGCTGTGTCTCTCCTCGTTAATGAACCGTTTATTATTATGTGGTATTGCTATTTTTCTCCTAGTAATTTTCTTTGTTCATAAGTCCACTATGTCTGAAAATAATATAGCCATCCAAGCATTCTCTTGATTATTTTCTACGTGGTGTATTTTTTCATTACTTTTAACCAACTAAATATGTAAGTAAATTTTTTTATAGATTTCAAATAATGAGGGCAGTTTTTCAAATCTGCTTTGCCCTTCTCTGCTTTTAAACTGATATATTTAAACCATTTATATATTTAATGTTATTGTTGATATTTTAGGGTTTAAAATGCCACTCAGTTACTTGTTTTCTGTTTAATCCTTTTGTATTTTCTTTATTTCCCATTTCACTCCTTTATTTTTCTCTTTCCGGTGGATTACTTTTATTTTGAATTTTGGCTCAGACGGTCAAGCGTCTGCCTGCCGTTCGGGAGACTCGGGTTCGATCCCTGGGTTGGGAAGATCCGCTGGAGAAGGCAATGGCACCCCACTCCAGTAATCGTGCCTTCTCCTTCCTGGAGAAGGCAATGGCACCCCACTCCAGTACTCTTGCCTGGCAAATCCCATGGACGGAGGAGCCTGGTGGGCTACAGTCCATGAGGTCGCAGAGTCGGACACGACTGAGTGACTTCCCTTTCACTTTCACATCTACAGTATTTGAGGATTGTTTCTTACTGTTTTGTTTTTTTATTTATTGGTTTCCCTAGAAATTATGAGACATATATATAGCTTACCACTTTTTACTATCAACAGTTTATTAGTACAAGAAATATAGAAGTCATTTTTACTTTCTACTTTTTATGACATAGTTGTCTTTAATATTACCTTCAGATACACTTAGAACCACATCAGATAATGTTATAATACCTTTCTCACTAAAAAATACTCAAGGGGATAATTATAGTCTATTATGTGACCATACATTAATACTTACTCTTTCCATTCTGTTATTTTACTATGATACTCCAAGTTTCCTTCTA
>SJYQ01002059.1:219536-235819 GCA_006410935.1 Redunca redunca
TTATCTCTTAGTTTTTTTATGGTCAGTATTTTTATGGAGATTGTTAACTATTTCTCCTTTGTTTATGAAGGATATTTTAACTAGATAAGGAATTTGAGGTTGTTAGTTTTTCTTTTCAGCACTTGAAAAAACTGGGCAACTTTCTTCTGTCCTCCATGATTTCTAATGAAATACTATGCTGCACTTCAAATTGTTATTTCCCTAGGGGGAGCATATTATATTTTTTTGAATACTTTCAAGATTTTGTTCTGTCTTTTATGTAGATATAAATTATTTTATTTTGATATGTCAGTGTATATTTTCTTTTAGATTTAGCTTCTTGGCCAGATTTGGAAAGATTTAAGTCTGTATTTCTTCAAGTATTTTTTTTTTTTTTTTGTACACCTGCATTAGTTTTTCTTTTGTGGATTGAAGTTTACAATCTATTTAGAGAGATTAAGTTCTCAGACATAAAACGTTAATGCAAAGTACTTCACATAGGCACAAGGGGTTAAGTGCTGTATATGTGGCACAGACTATGAGTTGAGAGAAGGAAAATGCTGTGAGGTACCCAGTGAGGTTCACGGGCAATATAGGACATAAGCTGTGTCTGGAGAGATGAATATAATTTGCATCTTCAAGTATTTTTTAAGCCATCTACTCTTTTTCTTTTTCTGAGATTCCAATGATACAAATATTATATCTTTTATAACTTCAGAAATTCTTGAGTCTCTGTTCACTTATTTAAAAAGAATGTTTGTTGTCTTTGATGTTCAAATTAGATCATTTCTATTGTTTTGTTGTCAAGCTCAGTGACAATTTCCATTAATTTTCATTTAAAAAAAAATTAAACCCATCTAGTGAATTTTTTTCTTTTTTTCTTTTTTTGAGATGTTTTATTTTTCAACTGTCCCAAAGGAGTCTATAATTTCTTGTTGGAACATTTTATCATCAGTTCAGGTCAGTTCAGTCACTCAGTCATGTCTGACTCTTTGCGACCCCATGAATCGCAGCATGCCAGGGCTCCCTGTCCATCACCAACTCCCGGAGTTCACTCAAACTCACATCCATCGAGTCGGTGATAGTATCCAGCCATCTCATCCTCTGTCATCCCCTTTTCCTCCTGCCCCCATCCCTCCCAGCATCAGAGTCTTTTCCAGTGAGTCAACTCTTCACATGAGGTGGCCAAAGTACTGGAGTTTCAGCTTTAGCATCATTCCTTCGAAAGAACACCCAGGGCTGATCTCCTTTAGAATGGACTGACTGGGTTTTCATAGGTGCTTTAAAAATTTTCCCAGATAACTTCATCATCTGTATCATTGCAATGCTGACACCTGTTGATTACTTTTCTCATTGAAGTTGAGATGTTCCTGAATCTTAGTATGACAGATAATTTGAATTGTGTTCTGAGCCTTTTGTGAGTTATTTATACTTTACTTTTCAGCAGACAGTACACCTGTTTAGGTTTATAATTCATGTCCGGGACTAATTTTACATCCCATGATTCAAATAGCAAACTGATTTCAAAGCTTTTTCAGTGCTATTTTTGTGTATACCCTCATGGATTTCCCTGCAATTCAAAATCTGGGCAATGTTATGCCATGTGGTCCAGTTGTTGTGTTGATTTTATTTGCTTCATGAATGTCCCAGACTTTGCATATAGATGCATCTGGCCTATCTGTGTGATGCCTCCCTGGATACATCTTAATTGTTTAGTTAGCAAGAATCCCAGTTCTCAACCTTATACACATTGCCTCACACTGTGTTTACAGCCATAAAAGCTCATATCCTGTTATAACACTGTAAAAGAACTCAATCCAGGGTATCTTTATCCAGGGAAATGAGATCAATAAAATATGTCAGTATAAGTTTTAAGGAGAAAGTAGAAGTACTATTATTTAGGTATGGGAGGGAGTGATGTTTAAGGACCTTAGGAGGATTCTGAAAATGTGGATGTAGCAGATCTACAGAATGATGTTTTGAAACATTGAGAGTGAAAGAAAGGGAGAAAGATGTTATCTATTTTAATCTTTGCAACTCTGTGAGATATTATAATTATAACTATGGTTATATTTCTAATTATGATCTTCTCATTTTAGAGATGACAAAAATATTGCTCAAAACAGTAAGTAATGGCTAGGTTTTGACAATACAAATGTATACCTATAATTCCAAATCTCGTACTTTCCTAGGGTTTGTTGGATTTGGGAGGTTGATCAAGCATTCAGGCATTTCAACCTTAGTTTTTATTTACAATAATAGAAAAAATAAGTCTGAAACAGAGACAGGGCCAGATTCTCTAACATTGTAGAATTCTAGAATAAGAAGTGAGGACTTGGATCCACTGAAACATCTTAAATATGACAGTGACTCAAAGAATTTGCTTAGCAAGACTGACCTGAAAACAGAGGGTAAGATAGATGTGAGCACTGACACAGACAAGAGAGCAGTTATTGAAATATTGCAGACATCACTGGAATGTAGCTTTTATATGCTAGCAGTATGTGGAATCCATTGGGATAGAACACTATTTTAGGAAAGGATTACAGATTTTATATAAAGCACACTATCTGTAATTATATAAATAGAGATTAAAATGATATGGATGACAAGTTACCATTCTCTAGGATATATGATTATGTCCAGATGGTATCAGAAATGCTGCCACAAGATAATCCAGAGACTAATTAATAGCTTTATGGAGGATTTACTTTTCCTTTTATCCTTAGAAATACCTGGTATTGGTCAAGGTTAGAGAGAAGTCACACAGATAAATATTGATTTGCTGTAATAAGTACAACTGGATATTTCTGATCCTAACATATGTTTCATTACTAATTTCTTAATTCATTAATAATTGGGCTTAAATAACTTTTAAAGATGATTAGCAAATAAGCTGTAATTATTTTGTCACCTATCATATAAGGATATGATCTGATGCAATGATAGCCTCTAAGCACATTAACAAACTACACCAGAGATCACAGAACAGAAAGACATGTTAATTACAGACAAAGTCATAGTTTATTAAATATATTTAAAACTCAAAGCAAGAGTTGACAGGGAGATAGATGAGATAGGATAATACAGTTAGAACAAGTTAGGATGTCATGGGAGAAACGACCTGCTAATGGGTCCCAGGTTTTGTAATGTTCAGGTGTTCTTTTTCTCTTTCTCTTGGCCACCAGTTCCTTCCCTGCTGATTATTTGATTTGTAGAACCAAATTTGAAGTATATGCAAGGGGCTTATAGAAAAAAGGTGCCAGGACCAATGACACACAATACTCTGTCAGAAAAATGCACAAACAGACAGCTTGCCAGTTAGTCTGCTTAATAACTGGGGGTGTTATCTGCCTTTTTTGGATAGAACATACCTGGATCCATAATGGAACTATATTAGGTTTCACTAATAGGTTGTGGATATAGGAATGAGATACCTCTAAGCCCATAAGATACATTTTTAATATATTATATTTTATCCTTTTTTACTTTATGTGACACTTTTGTTTATTTCAGCATATAATTTATTTTTCCATCTTTAGTGTGTCCTACAGATTATTTATTATTTATATTTAGTTCAGATTAAGGATTCTGCCTATATCTCACATGCTACTTGTTTACTCATTATATATTTGTGACAGATTGTGAATTTAGCTATGTCTCATAGCAGATCTGCTTATTTATCTTGGCTTATCACTTTATATGGGTTATGTTCATGCTGTTTGTTTTCTTGTACTCTATGACAGAATTGAATATTTTAAAAATTATAAATAAAATTCATATTACAAAATCTTATGCTACTGCTAATATGACACCAATTTTAAGAACAGGAGTTTTTTTCAAATCATATATCTGCCCACTAAAATATATTAGATTGGTATAAATGTAATTGTACTTGCATACCATGATTTTTAAATCTTTGTAACTAGGCTCAAACACATCTTTATTAATCAAAATGGTAACCATTACAACCAATACATTTTTGCCAATGAGAAATAAGTTTATTCCTATAGCATAAAAATCCATGCTTCAGGATTTGACAAAGTCTTGTAAAGCATTTTCTGTGTTCCACTGGTTGTGGAAGCATTTTCCCTGCAAAAATTTGTTGAGATGCTTGAAGAAGTGGTAATCGGTTGGTGAGCAGTGAGGTGAATATGGCAGATGAGGCAAAATTTCATAGTCCAATTTGTTCAACTTTTGGGACATTGGTTGTGCAAGATGTGGTTCAGTGTTGTGGTGAAGAATTGGGCCCTTTCTGTTGACCAAAGCAGGCGGCAAGTGTTTCAGTTTTCAGTGCATCTCATCAGTTTGCTAGCTATACTTCCAGATATAATGGTTTCACTGGAATTCAGGAAGCTGTAGTGGATCAGATGGGCAGCAGATCACCAAACAGTGAGTGTGACCTTTTGGCTTTGGACACTGCTTTGGAGCTTCTTCTCAGTCCAACCACTGTACTGGTCATCTCTGATTGTCATATAAAATCCACTATTTTTTGCACATCACAATTTGATCAAGAAATAGTTCGTTGTTGTTGCATAGAATAAGAGAAGACAACCCTTCAAAATGATGATTTTTTGATTTCTGGTCGGTTCATGATGCAACTACTACCTTTCCAATTTGCTTCAAATGCTGAATGGCCATAGACTGGTCAATGTTGAGTTCTTCAGCAACTTCTCATGTAATTGTAAGAGGATCAGCTTCTATGATGGCTCTCAATTGGTCATTGTCAACTTCTGATGGCTGGTGACTGCACTCATCTTCAAGACTCTCGTCTCCTTTGCAAAACTTCTTGAACTACCACTGCATTGTATGTTATTTAACAGTTCCTGGTCCAAATGCATTGTTGATGTTGTGAGTTGTCTCTATTGCTTAATGACCCATTTTTGAACTTGAATAAGAAAAATCACTATTTTCTTGTCTAACATCATTTCCGAAGCCTAAAATAAACATAAAATAAACAGCAAATAATGTCATTAGCAAAAAATATTAAGCAAGAAATGTACATTAAAATTATGTATAATATAACCACATTTACTTAAGAATGTATTCCAATATCAAAAAGTGAATTTCAACAGTATAAAACCTCAATTATTTTTGCATCAACTTAATATAAGCATCCAAACCANGTGAAGTTCTATCCATGTTAAGCATCATTTCAGACAAAATGAGTATGTCATATTTTTGATTAGTGAAACATAGCAGTTATTGGTTTCACATGTCATCAACTCTTTAAAAATATAATGAATATCCTATGTCACCAATAGCACTTTATTTTTGGATTCTAAGATTGTACAGTCAGTCATTACACATAGTTCATTGGCTAATGAAAAACAAAAGTAAAAAGTTGGAAGCCTAAGCTTCAAGAGATTGTAATATAAAACAAATGGCATAGCTGCAAAATGTTGAACTTAACTCTGACATGTGCAGCTATATTTTATATATTGAGTCTGTCTCTCTCATTTTTGTATTATCCCTTTATAATACCTCATTCTCTGGCATCCTCAACACAGTGAAATAATGACTGACAAAATGTACTTGTATACCCAGTGTAACCATCTGTCATGAGTAGTGGCAAAATACAGACTCTTTAAAAAGTGAAAAACTGGGAGATATTACTCCCCACAGATAAGAACAACTATAAGATGGAATTCTAGAAGAAAAATGATGCCAGCAGGTATGAGAAGGTATGGTAAACTAAAAATTGTGTTATTAAAACAATTAGACTGATAGAAATTTGTGGGGTTGAAAATGTAACACTCCAAATATGAGACAAATACACCACATAGGTAGGATGCCTTTAAAGTATTTGGAACAAATAGACAATATTGAAAATATAACATTAAATGTGTTGAATCCATCCACATATGTGCATAAATTGAAATTCTAGTTCTATTTATTTCATTTTTTATTGAAGTATAGTTGATCTACAGTGTTGTGCCTATCTCTGATATACAGCAAAGTGACTCAGAAATTATGGTTTTAAATGCTGATATTAGGAAGGAAGAAATCCCTAAAATCCATGACATAAGGAAGCATCTTGAGAAGCTAGGAAAAGGAGAGCAAAGAAAATCAAGTATAAGTTAAAAAAAATTATTGTCTCCTTTAGGAGAAATGGAAGACAGACAAACAATAGAGCAGATTAAGAAATCCAGAAGTTTAGTTTTGGAAAGTTTAAAAGATAAGAAAAGAGGACATAAATTATCACTATCAGAAAAAAAAAATCCATATAGATCCTATAGATATATTATGAACAAATTTACTCAAAGGACTCTGAAAACTCAAATGAAATAAACATCTTTTAAAAACACAACTAATAAGCTAATGCTATATAAACCAGAAAATGTGAGCACTACTCTGTACATTACAACAAAACTTCTCTCTGTCTCTGTCTCTCTTTATCTTTCTCTCTGACTCACACACACACACTTGAAAGACCAGACGTGATGAATATCCTAGTGAATTTTATCAAACATTTAAAAAAGAAATATGACCAATCTTTCACCATTCTTTCAGAATACAAAGGATCAAGAGTCCAGAATAGCTCTAACATCAAAGCATATGAATGCTATTATAACATTACAAAGAAACAGTGAGGTTTTAGTGATCCTGAAGTTTTAAAAAAAATTTTTTGGATAATAAATAAACTGGTCAACTTAAGATGTGAATAAGTAAATAATAAAGTTAAAAGTTTAATTTTAACCCTTATTAAAACTGGACATGGAACAACAGACTGGTTTCAAATTGGAAAAGGAGTACATCAAGGCTGTATATTGTCACCCTGCTTATTTAACTTCTATGCAGAGTACATCATGAGAAACGCTGGGCTGGAAGAAGCACAAGCTGGAATCAAGATTCCCGGGAGAAATGTCAATAACCTCAGATATGCAGACGACACTACCCTTATGGCAGAAAGTGAAGAGGAACTAAAAAGCCTCTTGATGAAACTGAAAGTGAAGAGTGAAAAAGTTGGCTTCAAGCTCAACATTCAGAAAACGAAGATCATAGAATCTGGTCCCATCACTTCATGGGAAATAGATGGGGAAATAGTGAAAACAGTGTCAGACTTTATTTTTTTGGGCTCCAAAATCACTGCAGATGGTGACTGCAGCCATGAAATTAAAAGACGCTTATTCCTTGGAAGAAAAGTTATGACCAACCTAGATACTATATTCAAAAGCAGAGACATTACTTTGCCTAACAAAGGTCCATCTAGTCAAGGCTGTGGTTTTTCTGGTGGTCATGTATGGATGTGACAATTGGACTGTGAAGAAAGCTGAGCACCAAAGAATTGATGCTTTTGAACTGTGGTGTTGGAGAAGACTCTTGAGAGTCCCTTGGAGTGAGAGGTGATCCAACCAGTCCATTCTGAAGGAGATCAGCCCTGGAATTTCTTTGGAAGGAATGATGCTAAACCTGAAACTCCAGTACTTTGGCCACCTCATGCAAAGAGCTGATTCATTGGAAAAGACTCTGATGCTGGGAGGGATTGGGGGCAAGAGAAGAAGGGGATGACCAAGGATGAGATGGCTGGATGGCATCACTGACTCGATGGATGTTAGTCTGAGTGAACTCCAGGAGTTGGTGATGGACAGGGAGCCCTGGCGTGCTGCGATTCATGGGGTCACAAAGAGTCGGACACGACTGAGTGACTGAGCTGAACTGAACTGAGCATGGTTATGGTACTGTAATCAGTGATTTATTAATTTTAAAATATAGTATGGTATTATGGAAAGAAAACAGACTCTGATTCAGATGGTACTTGGTTTAATTCTAGCTTTTCCACTTACTAGCTATATTGTTTCTGGATTTCTGTAAGTCTCAGTTGCTTCCCCCATAAATTGCATAATCATTTTGTCAGATAAATGAAAACTGATTGAGATAATGTATCCAAAGCTTTGACTGAAGTTTGTAAGTCACTTGATATTTTAACCATCACAATAATTTTATCACCATTAGCTAAAGCTGGACAATTTGATATGGAAAGTTATATAAAACATCATCATGTGTGTTTAAAATAGTTATTACTTCTGATGTGAAATGTTGGGATGTCTGAGAGATGGGTAGAGAATGAAAAATCTTGAGAAAGTTCTCATTTTAACACTTTTATAAGGGATTTCAGACTCCAGTAACTTGGTGTGTTGCCTAAAGAGTGTTAGAAAATGACTGATATAAATATTAGATTACAGGTTTTCTTAAAAGAAAAAAAAAAGTGTGTGAAATGATGTGGAATACTTTGAGAGATCATCTTGAGTGGTGATAGAATTAAATAAGTATAAAGGGAACAAACAAATCAATAATGAAGATGCCACACAATGTAGAATAAGGAGGGAAAAAAATAAGCAGAAAGAATGAGTTTTGGTTTAACTAAGAGTAACATTCTTGAGAAAAATATTACTTGCAGTGAAAAATATAACAACTTTCTCATTTTTACTGAATTAAACATTTTGATTCGTCTTTGACCAAAGAATAATTTGTTGTAGCTAGTTAGCCAGTTCAATATCTATAAATGAGATGTTTATTTAAATCTTATTTTTTAGTAACTTTGGAGTTGGCTCTTAATTCCAAAGTATTTGTGAATTGCTTTGAAATTAACTTTGACTTTATGGGTATTACTTTGAGGAAGAGCAGACATTTTGGAAGAATAGAGGTGGAATCATAACTCACATTTATTCTCACCCTTATTATAAACACCTGTGAATAGCAGAGTGCCTCCCACACATATGCATACAGTCTTGCTTATAATGAATAAGTACCAGAATAAAGCACACTATTGGAAAATGAAGTACTAGCCAAATTATACCATCTGAGTATAAGACTCAGCGCAAGGGATGAGTAGTATTAGAATTGTGAAGTACATAGTAAAGCATACATTGAACATCTATAAAAGATTGTAATAAAAATAAAAATGTAAATTTTTGAGGAGAAATATAAGATATTTTGTCAAAGCACACCTCCGTATTAAAATAAAACTTTGTATTAAAGTTTTGTACCTTCAGGTGTTTCTTGATAGAAACTGAAACTAGAATTCATAAAGTGGAATCAACAGCAGAAATTCATACTATATCCTTGGCCTACACAACGGGTGCAGTGCTACAATAGAGTCAAACAATTGTTAGAGATTTTATGAATTATATGAGCTGGTGAACATCACTTCAGTAGCTCGAAATGAGCTATCGAGGGAATATTTACATCACAGACATTGGTAAAACACTACAAATCAGAGCTTTTCTTCCATGGGAGCCAGTTGTCAAATGACTGGTTATGGAAATCACACTCTTTGTACTTTCAGATTAACATTTTCAGAGTTTCCACTTGGGAAAATCATTCAGCATGCATGTTAGTATTTAGATATTGTTTTATGAGTGATTGATTACTATTATTAATGTTTGAATTCAAACATTAGAAAGAGACTGCCTTTTAAGAAAAGTCAGAGAAAGTTTGTCCCATTTTCTTTCTCAAATTATCAGATGGGGAAATTAATATCTGAGAAACTTCTGGCAGAAGAATTGGCACTGAATTTTATTTTCTAAAAGTTCAAATTAAGAAAAATAATCCTCTCTACAGAAATCTTGTTCTTAAAAAAAATTGATTTTAAACTCTGTTTAATCTAGGGAGTTGTTTTCATTAGGAAAACAGTGTAAGGTAAAATTATTTTGGTTGACATATGTTTATATGTGTAAAAAATTTAAGAAGGAAACAAACTGCTTCATATAAATTTTATTGACATTCTGATACTTAAAAAGTAATTTTAACTTTAAATAAATGATATTGACTGCATCTGTATAAGAACCAAAAAAAAAAAGTTTCCAAGAAGGAAATAATGACCCAAGATCCTGTGTGTTCATGAGAAACATTTCCTGATAGCCTCAGTGGAATTTTTCCACTTTTCTATTTACCAACTTAGCACTTAAAAATTTTAAACTAGTTTTCATCTGACCTTGGATTTGGGAATTAACACCTGGTTTAACTTGTAGGTGGATTGACTGACAACTGATTAAATATAAAAATTCAGAGAATGCATGTGAAAAGAGCAAAATTAGTTGTTTAGGAATGAGACTTTGGAACTCTTCATTTACAGGATAAAAACAGCTACATTTTGTTTTTAAAAGAAAGTGAACAGTTTACCAATTTCCTCCACACCCCTATACCCACTTCCTCAATAATGTCACAATATTATATATTCTGCTGAGATAGCAAACTTTCTGTGAGATCCTGCAGCACCCTTCTTGAGTTGATGGCAGCTAACGATGGACTCATGTCCTTGGCTCCTTTCTTCTCTCTTCCTTCTTCCCCTTTCCTGTAATTCAAAGTGCATGCACGTTATCTTAGGAACACATTGTTTTCTTAATTTATACTTAACCAAAACCATTAATTATAATTCCACATGTAGCAGTGCTGTTCGTGGCAATATTATGCTAAATATTTATTTGATAGTTTAAGAATTTTATAAGACTGTGGGTTATTTATATAAGCCTTCAAAGCCAAAGTTAACAGCTCTTATAAATCATAGAAGAATTTATGGTCAAAATTCCCAACTTAGAAAACAATATTGGTTCTGTTGTAAAAAGTAATCTTTAATATTTATTGCATATTGTCCTAAGTGTTTTATATGTTTAAAATGACTGGAAACTCATAACATCTCTAGAGAAATTTTCAGTGGCATTCCTATTTTGACAAACTTGAAGCACAGAAACTAAAAATACTCACTTTAGTTATGAAACAGATGTGCGAAAATGCGAAACTAAAAATCTGGCTCTATAACTCATGCTCTTAAGCACTATGTTAAATGGTTTATCTCTAAAGACCAGAGTATCTTGATGAATTTTAGAGAAAGAACATTTGATAAGCACAAAATATGCAATCTAAACTGACATAGTTTGATTAAAATATACTTCCTATGGCGTATATTCAAGCCAGATCTGTGCTTTTGTTGCTCTTCTGGGGAGGCCAACCTGTTTTATTCTAATATGAGCTGTACTTAGCTCAATATACTGTTCTTACTTGAAACCTGGACAAGTTATAGTCATAAGGAAAATCCTTAGTATGTCTAGAGAAATGGATGCAAGTTAAAAAGAAACAATGAAAACCCAACACAGTACTAGATTCTATGGAAAATGACCGCTGATTATTTTTCCTTTTAAGCTTCATATATTGGGAGACTATAATACAATTGTACTTTGTTTTGCTACTTAATGGGGAATTAGATGTGTAGGTAAGAGCCTGACTCAAGGCTAACTAGAAATCTATTCCTAAATTTTAATTTAAAGGTGGGAAACTAAACAAGGTTCTTCCTTTTCCTCCAATAAATTTATCCCCCTCCCACTTTCTCTGTCACATACACACACACACACACACACACACACACACACATCATACATGAAGAATAAGAATAAGAAACTTATAAACCCTGCTTTAATAAAAGTTTAGGGTTCTATTGCCATAAAGAACAATATACAAAAAGAGAAGGCAGAAAGAATGGTTTCTGATTTAGCAAAAGAAATTTTAAAATGTAGATGTATATTGAAGAAAATAGCAAAAAAAGATATTAATCATTTGGCATGACATGGAAAGCTTGGTAATTAGAGACTTTTGTATCAGAGAAGGAAGTACACTAAAATTAGATATAGTTGTTATAGATCTGCATTAGAAACAATTATATGCCCCCATTTCCTCAATTCCACCTTGTAACTGTTTAACTGGGAACTCGCAAAAGATAGCAACTAAAGTAGAATGTTTCCAGACTTGGAAACAGCAACAAAGGGATGACTAGCTGGCTACACTTGATCCTAAGCAGGAATTTTTGCAGAAACTTTGCATTGATTACAGTGACCTTATCACATTATCCAAAAAGCCAGGAAAAGAGTTTATAACTATGCAGGTAGGAGAGGAGTGCATCTTTACTTCTGGAGAAATGAAAATATCCCAGAGTAGAAGAAAATAAAATTTGAAACATCCCAAGTATAAAATAAATGTCACTGTCTAATTAATTACAGTGAATTCCAGCAATGGATAAACTTTACCTATTCAAAAAGACCTGCAAATCACCTTTTCAGTGCCTTACTACTAGGTACAGACATATAGCTAAGAATAAACCTACGTTGTGGTTATCGATAACTTCAGATATGCAGATGACAACACCATCATGGCAGAAAGCAAAGAGAAAGTAAAAAGCCTCTTGATGAAAGTGAAAGAGGAGAGTGAAAAAACTGGCTTAAAACTCAACATTCAAAAAATGAAGATCATGGCATCTAGTCCCATCACTTCATGGCAAATAGATGGGGAAACAATGGAAACAGTGACAGAGTTTATTTTCTTAGGCTCCAAAATCACTGCAGATGGTAACTGCTCTATGAAATTAAAAGACGCTTACTCCTTTGGAAGAAAAGCAATGACCAGCCTAGACAGCATATTAAAAAAGGAGACATTACTTTGCTGACAAATATCTGTGTAGTCAAGGCTATGGTTTTTCCATTTACGCAAGTGAGAGTTGAACCATTAAGAAGGCTGAACACTGAAGAACAGATAATTTTGAACTGCAGTGTTGGAGAAGACTCTGGAGAGACCATTGGACTGCAAGGAGATCAAACCAGTCAGTCCTAAAGGAAATCAAATCTGTCCTGAATATGCATTAGAAGGACTGATGCTGAAGCTGAAACTCCAATAATTTGGCCACCTGATGTGGGGAACCAAATCATTAGAAAAGACCCTGACGCTGGGAAAGAGTAAAGATAGGAAAAGGGGATGACAGAGGATGAGATGGTTGGATGGCATCACTGACTTAATCGACATGAGTTTAAGCAAACTCTGGGAGATGTCAATGGACAGGGAAGCTTGGCGTGTAGCAGTCCATGGGGTTGCAAAGAGTCTGACACGATTGAGCGACTGAACAACAATAGGTTTGGGAGATATGATTAAAGAAATTTCATAGGAATTAAGGAGATAAACAAACAGCAAATATAAGAAAACTGTGGATCAGTTCAGTGGGTTCAAAATTTGACAAACAGGCATTTCAGGAAGAAAGACAGGAAAACAGGAGAAAAGTGATCAAAGGCATTATGAGAAAATCCAAAATCCAAGATGTATATTTCCACTTGAAATGTATTAATGAGAAAACAATGAATAAACACAGTAGATCTGGGGTAAAATTTCAGGATACACAGGATAAAACAAAGATGCTAAAAGCATTAAAGGAGAAAAAGAAGCACATAGAATGAAATAGGAATCATCATGGAGTCAGACTTCTCAATGATGTCAGTAGCAATTTGAGATTCTGGTGGGCAGTGGAACAATACCTTGACAGTTTTCTAAATAGAATTGGATAACTGGCCAACCCACATATGGACATGAAGAGTATACATTTTAGGGGAGGAAAGGACTGAAAATGTTTCTGTGACTTGCATACCTCCTCAGAAAGCTCTTACTGGGTTCTGCAGAGCAAATATGTAAATCAAGAAAGAGGTGGAAATAGGATCCATGGTAAATGTATTAAACACAATAGAAAAGAGGAAAGAATGTCTAACATGACAGCTAATTAGATAATAAAGATCTGAATTGATTCGTGAAGTGAATATTCTTTGAGAGGGAGTTCTCTATAAAACAAATAGAATGAGTATATTCAACATACTTTATTCATGTGGGAAATTGTATGACCGTAGAATGACCTGATATAGCAAATAAAAATGTAAGCAATTATTGTGTGTGTGTGTGCAAAGTAGCTTCAGTCATGTCCAACTCTTTGCAACCTCATGGGCCATAGCCCACTAGGTTCCAATGTCCATGGGATTCTCCAGGCAAGAATAGTGGTTGCCATTTCCTCTTCCAGGAGATCTTCCTGACCCAGGGATCTAGCCCATGTCTCTTACATCTCCTGCATTGGCAGGTGGATTCTTTACCACTAGTACCTATTAATTTAGGAAAGTGGAAAGGCACACAAGTAAAGAAATATAGTCATAGACGTTACTTGGTTATCAATTCAGTTCAGTCGCTCAGTCGCGTCTGACTCTTTGCGACCCCATGAATCGCAGCATGCCAGGCCTCCCTGGCCATCACCATCTCCCAGAGTTCACCCAGACTCATGTCCATCGAGTCCGTGATGCCATCCAGCCATCTCATCCTGGGTCGTCCCCTTCTCCTCCTGCCCCCAATCCCTCCCAGCATCAGAGTCTTTTCCAATGAGTCAACTCTTCGCATCCGGTATCCAAAGTACTGGAGCTTCAGCTTTAGCATCATTCCTTCCAAAGAAATCCCAGGATTGATCTCCTTCAGAATGGACTGGTTGGATCTCCTTGCAGTCCAAGGGACTCTCAAGAGTCTTCTCCAACACCACAGTGCAAACACATCAATTCTTCGGCGCTCAGCCTTCTTCACAGTCCAAATCTCACATCCATACATGACCACAGGGAAAACCATAGCCTGAATAGACGGACCTTAGTTTTTTATTTCCCATGAAGTGATGGGACCGGATGCCATGATCTTTGTTTTCTGGTTATAAGTTGTAATTATATACACACTGATTGTATTTTTAAACTACTATTTAAAGGAGAGGAGAAGAGGTGTGCAAGAGAACTAAAGATGCATATTCCATAATAGGAAGTCAAAAGAAAAAAGAAACTAATACATCAAGGGAGATCTTTGTTTCCAGTCACTTTTTTTTTAATTGATCAGAAGTGATAGGCCCATTTGGATCTTGGTAATAACATATTCACTGTTTGTGCTCCAATATGGAACAAATGTATTGCTTTGTTCCCTTTCATGTTGATACCATGGCCCAGAGCTAAACGTCCCTCCTTCTTTTCTTTCAACAGACCCAAGTAAAAGGCTCATTTTACGACCAATGATGGGGCTCTTCTGTCAAATAGTATCTGCTTTTGATGATGCTATATGCATCAAATCCCATACAAATTTCTCTGCCTTACAATATGAAAGATCTGGTCAAGGAGCTATAATAAATAGTATGTAATAAACTTCAGTTGTTTATTATGATTGGTGGCAGAAACTTCAGTAATAAAAGGAGGTTCAGTGGAGGGAAAGTAATTTCCAAATAGAATGAGTGCTAGTTGAGGGTGAAAGACAAATCTGAAGTGGTATATTTTGTGTCATACTTGAGAACCACACTAGTTCTCAGTAGTAGAGGAAGGAAAATAAATTGTGTATGCCACAGAGACAAGGAGGATAATAAATTGACGACAAATATAGGAGGGAGGGATATGTGTTTTGAAATGTCCTTAGTTAAAGGGATCTAGAGAGCATCTTTCAGGATTAAATACTTTTGTTTTTCCCTAGAACAATCATCATTACAAGTACTACTATTGTTAGTAGTACTACTATGTATTAGGCAAGACTGAAAGAGAAATGTTAATACCATGTGTTGAGAATTTCTAGAGTGGGATCTGGGAAGCTAAGTTTGGCTTGATCACCCATCAATGAAAACATTTTAGCTGATAAACTTGCTTCACTGAGCTTTACTTTTCACTCTTCAAATAATTGAAAAGACCCTATAGAAGAAACTATATGGAACTGACATTTAAATCATAGATTCATAAGTATATAAAGTATATCAGTGATGAATGAGTATATAAACTGTATTCAAAACTATTCCTAGGTAATACCTTCCTGTGTAAAGTAATTATGACAGAAAAGAAATAAATTTTGATTCTCATACACGTTGCTCTCACTTAAATCAGTTCTTATTTATATTGAATGGTTTTCATTTCAAAATAGGTTACCAGAGATTTATTCATCAAAACTCAGTCTGTTTTGTTCTGTTATACTAAAGGATTCCTACCTCAAATCCATTTTGTTGGAATAAAGGAAGATAGAAATAAAATATTTCAGGATTCTGCAAATATCTTAAAATAATAATGACTAAAACAAGAAAAACTTTTAGATTTTTATTGTTGATGGTTTACCAAATATTAGCAATACTAAATATTTAAAAATCTGTGTTTTCATAAAAAATAAATCACAATAAAGTGAGTGGAGCTGAAGACTTTATTACAAAATTATCTCTCAGCTTGACATTTCTAATGTTGCTTTGTCTCGTATACCTCCTGTGGAGATTAGCAATCCCTAAAGCTTTAATGGCTCTGCTTTTGTTTTTAATTATTTGACAATCATAACATCTTTAACTTTTTGGCCTAGGTAGCCCTTTTATGATTTTTTTCCCAGTTCAGTTAAGTTTACTGAAATTCAATGAATATGTACATATATAAATACATTTAAGTACACATATACATATATCTTAGAAGGAAATGGCAACCCACTCCAGTACTCTTGCCTAGAAAATCCCATGGATGGAGGAGCCT
>SJYQ01002059.1:239687-272362 GCA_006410935.1 Redunca redunca
GCACTCAATACATACATGCCAAAAAATGAATGGATGAATGACATTACATTGTAATATTTGTCAAGGTTCAGATTAGTTGATGGTATTGGAAAACATCTTTCAAAGGGGAAAGAGGAGAAAGTCTCAAAATAAAGTAAGACGAAAATGGTGAGCTTTCAAGAAAATGCATTTTAATTCCATTTTAGGCCTAACTTAAAATTGACTAGAGCTGCCTGCAGTCTTGAAAAGTCACTTGTAGATTATAGCAACCAGAATTTATTTGTTAATCTGGTCATTCTGAACTAGACTGTTGGTTAACATTCTATACTCTATGCTTTGTTCTCCCTGCTTACTCTTATGTCCACTTCTCTCTGAGAGTACCATTCCTGTCAGCAGCTTCATGAAACCTGTAACTCAACACTTAAACTACTCATTCATCAATGCACAGCTCATCAACCCATTCAAACCAAAATGCAGGTCCATCAGGAAACCCTTGCTGATCTTCCCAACCTGAACTGACCTCTCCATGTGAATCTTCCTGGCACTTGCTTCCTCTATGGGGCTGCTGAATCCACTGCCATTTCCTCCACTTCCTTTTCTAGTTCAGCCTTGTAAAGGACTGTTACTTCAGAAGAAATGTACCTCTTTGGTATCTAATTTATTATATATCAGAGTTGGAAAGGAAAAGTGTCTGCTGGTGAAGAATATTTTAATGTTCTTAATTCTAAAGCTGGTTTTAGAGCGGTACATATAATGCTAGAAATAAAGAGTAGCAAAAGGGGTATGCATTTGCCTTTCAAAGGAAAGTGAATCAATTTGTTAATTTAGTGCAAGATCCTCAAGAGTTCAGAAGTGTGAACAAGATAAAAATTATATAAAGAAGAGATATACAAAGGATAAGAGAAATTTGAAAGGTGCTGGTAATGGTGGTAAAGGCAGTGATATAACAAGTCATTCAACAAAGAGAGTAATTTCATGAAATGGTTTATGTGTGATTAATAAGAGAAGACCGCATATTTAGAATATATCTAAGTTGAGTCACTTGTCTAGCCCTTTAATTTCCACAGTCAGTACACCAATGACTTCTAAAGGAAGAGGCAACTAAGAAAAGTAGGTGTTGGAATAGAAAGGCAAAACAGAATAATATATACAAATCTAAAGAGGAAAAATAAAAAGAGAAATACTACTATTTCATAAGAAGTCTTCACAAACTTTAATCTATTTAGTTTTAGTTCTTTGTTCTGTCGAAGTTATTTTTATGGATCAGGATGAGGCTGAGTAAAGAAGCATGCAAACAAGATCAGAACTTCTCTTTACAAAGTCAGGAAAATAGGCAGTTGATTTTGACCCAAATCCTAGCAGATGCTGCACAATTAGCAGGACTATCCCTCAGTGAGCAAAGGTCTTGCTCTGAGTCTGAAGGCCTAAAAAATGTGGCCTACACGATGGTCAGTGAATGCTGATTCGTCCTTCTCCCAGAAATTAAGGACACATCTGTGCTATTTTGAATATAAATTAGATTAATCAGAGGTTCATTTAGTCTAAGTAAACTATTCTGAGACCCTGTGATGGAGCAACTACCTAGAGATCTGAAGATCTTCAGCTCAAATCTCAGCAGAGGGAAATCTGTCTCCTCTTAGACATAGTGAAAAGTGTTCCTTTCTAGGGAAAAATAAAGCAGTATACTGAATTTCCATCATAACAAGGTATGGACAGGTATTCGAATATTTTCAAGTTTTTTTCTACTCTCAAGAATAATTTTATTAAATGTTTGTGGAATTAACAACTACTATAAAGAATTATAAAGAACAGCATAAATACATAGCTAAAAACAACATTCAAAACAGAATAAAAAACATAAAGAGAGACAAAATTTGATAGAAATTAAAAATATACAATGCATGGGATTTGTTTCCATCTCCTGCTTTTATTCCCTACCTCTACTCCCATACAATATGGTAATATTTAAGTTGTTTTGTATTAAGATCCTTGTGTGGGAAGAATTGGAGAAGGAAATGGGCAACCCTACTCCAATATTCTTGCCTGGAGAATTCCATAGACAGAGGAGCCTGGCGGGCTACAGTCCATGGGGTCGCGAATGTTTCTAATAGGTAAGCACCTTGGCCCTTTCATACATGCCTTCCAGCTCCATAATCTTCAGTCTACCGTTTAAGTCCATTTCTGCCTGACTTCTCAATCAGGAAACCTCAAGACACATGTTGACACGGTCAGTGAGAACCCAGCTCTTGAACGTGGTGTTTACAGATCATACACTGCTATGTGAACCTCTCTGCTCCAATGCCCATCTTTCCTCTGAGGGATCTTAAAACCTGTCCCTTTGTTTCTGCTGCCCTAGGCTCTGGACCATCCATCACCTGGTACCATGAAATGTAACATCAGTAATCACTTGCTTCCTTCAGGCTTCCTGCCAATTGTGTTTTAGAGACGTGGGTTCAGCTGTCTTTGATTCATTAAGTAAGAACGTCAAAGGAATGTGTATCTGCCCCTGCATATCATGTTCCAGTGCTGACAGAAAATCAGGAGGACCAAAGCCAGAAGTTAGTTTTTGAAGTGCAGGAAATTGTTGTTGGAACAAAGTCACTCGTTTGACCAATAAAACTGGTAATCATAACACTTTTAAAGGGTGTTTTCATGGCTTTGAGAGTGCAGAGCACATTGTCAGAGGAAAGCAAAAGAAAGCACAAAATTGAAGCCCCGTGTGTGCTATCATTAGATTGCCACATCCTAGGTATCACTTTAAACTTACGGATAAATTCTTGTCAGGACATGTTTAAAAGAGTATTTAGGACATCTTCCCATGTGCCTTTTGCTGCTTTCAGGGGAAACAGCTATTTCCAACTGGACACATAAGACAGCTGTCAAAGCTCAATTTTCTGTAGAAGATTGACAAACACTAGAGTGCAAGAGTAGAAACAAGTATTTTCCCAACATATCTATATGTGAACTATTTGGAATTACTCTTTTCTTTGGTTGGAATTATTCTTGTTCAATATTAAACACGTTTCCTATTGGAAAAGGAGAATCCCCTTGTGGCTCAGACAGTGAAGAATCCACCTGCAATGCGGGAGACCCAAGTTCGATCCCTGGGTCAGGATGATCCATCCCCTGGAGAAGGAAATGGCATTCACTTCAGTATTCTTGCTTAGAGAATTACATGTACAGAGGAGCCTGGCAGGCTACAGTCAATGGGGATCCCAAAGAGTTGGACATGACTAAGCGACTACACTTTCACTTTTTAATTGGAAAATAGCATGCAATGAAATAGGCTGATTTTACACTCTTAGTGAGAAGTGCACAGCATGATGAGCTTATGAGGATGATAAGGTGATAAGGCTCTATGGTTAACTGTCATTTGCGAGGAAAAAAAGTACCCTTAGTCTTTTCTTCAACCATGGTTGGAAATTCTGATGGATGTTGGGTACAGGGACCTTTTCTTTGGTGCAAGAGAAAAAAGCAACAAGCATAAACAAACTTATAAAAAAAAGCAAGGAAATGAAATAGCAATAGACTTATAAAGTTGCTTGCCACTGTTTAGTAGAGAGGTCACAGGTGGCCCATAGCTCATGATGATATTCATGACCAAAAATTTCAGCTATGTCTCCATTTCTTGAGCTGTGTTGTTCCTTTTCCTGAAATGTTTTCTCTCTCCAACTGTTCCATCCATGGGCATGTACCTCTCAGATCTCCTCTGAAGAGAGATCTTGAGGTTTTCTCTGGGCGTCACCCCTTTGGGAATCAGCCTGACACTCAGTCTTCCTGGGTTGCTCTCAGCTGATGCCTGATTGCAACTGTCCTGCTTTGCTCTAAATCTTCCCTTTCAGCCTGACTGGGACTTTCTTAGAGCTTCACTGCAGTTTTCAGCTCTTCCTACTCAGTCCTTTGATGTGCCCTCTCTTCTTTCATAGGCATCTTCTCTGAATCAATTTCTAGAGCTTCTTTCTACTTACTCCTGTTACCTTTCCCTCAATCCTTCACAGGCACCTTGCCCAATAAATGTTCTCCACATTTAATTTCCTCTTGATGTGACTTATCAGAGTAGCACACAGTCTGAACTAGCACACACTCTAAAACTGATATTACTTATGGCAAGTCAAGGCCAAGTTCAAATGCCACTAACTTCATGAGCTTTCTTCAGCTTCTTCTAATTGGTTATAATATCTCATTTGTTGAAACCCTTCCCACAAGACCATTTTTACAAGAGTATTGTAAAATTATTTTAATTTATCAGTTGCTTTATTTCTCTAATTTTGAAGACAGACAATGCTGCACTACTTGAAAATGATTTATTTTTTCACACTGCTTATTATACTACCTGACCTAGAGGAGGTATTCATCAACTTAAATTCAATTTAATCAAATGGACTTTGTTTTACTTAACATATGCTTCCAGCCACGGGAAAAGAACCTGGATGGCTTGCTGATTTTCTTCAATGCACATCATTTTCAGTGGGCATATTTTCTCTTTTTATGATTTATGTGTTATCTTCTAAATTTCCCACTTAATTGTTTTTCAGTAAGGGTTAGAAGATTCAGAGTTCTCTTTTTGCAATATGTTGACTCATGTTTCTGTTTTATTGAACATATCCTGTGTGCTTCATCTTGTGCTAGAAGACAAAAACACTAAGAGGAAAAAAAGTCATGGCCCTTATCTTCAACTAGCTTAAAGTATAGTTAGTTAGGGGACTTCCCTGGTGGCTCAGACGGTAAAGCGTCTGCCTGCAATGCATTAGTTCAGTCGCTTAGTCGTCTCTGACTCTTTGTGATCCATGGATTGCAGTACACCAGATCTCCCTGTCCCTCACCAACTCCCAGAGTTTACTCAAACTCATGTCCATTGAGGCGGTGAAGCCATCGAACCATCTCAGCCTATGTTGTCCCCTTCTCCGTTTGCCTTCAATCTTTCCCAGAATCAGGGTTTTTTCCAGTGAGTCAGTTCTTCCCATCAGGTGGTCAAAGTATTGGAGTTTGGGCTTCAACATCAGTCCTTCTAATGAATATTCAGGACTGATATCCTTTAGGATGGACTGGTTGGATCTCCTTGCTATCGAAGGGAATCTCAAGAGTCTTCTCCAACACCACAGTCCAAAAGCATCAATTCTTCAGTGCTCAGCTTTCTTTATAGTCCAACTCTCACATCCATACATAACTACTGGAAAAACCAAAGCTTTGACTAGATGAACCTTTGTTGTTAGCGAAGTAATGTCTCTGCTTTTTACTACACTGTATAGGTTGGTCATAAATTTTCTTCCAAGGAGCAAGTGTCTTTTAATTCATGGCTGCAGTCACCATCTGCAGTGATTTTGGAGCCCAAAAAATTAAAGTCTGTCACTGTTTCCATCGTTTCCCCATCTATTTCCCGTGAAGTAATGGGACCAGATGCCATGATCTTCGCTTTCTGAATGTTGAGTTTTAAGCCAACATTTTCACTCTCCTCTTTTAATTTCATCAAGAGGCTCTTTAGTTCTTCTTCTCTTTCTGCCATAAGGATGGTGTCATCTGCATATCTGAGGTGACTGATATTTCTCCTGGCAATCTTGATTCCAGCTTGTGCTTCTTCCAGCCCAGCATTTCACATGATGTACTCTGCATATAAGTTAAATAAGGAGGGTGACAATATACAGCCTTGATGTACTCCTTTCCTGATTTGGAACCAGTCTGTTGTTCCATGTCCAGTTCTAACTGTTGCTTCCTGACCTGCATACAGATTTCTCAGGAGGCAGGTCGGGTAGTCTGGTGTTCCCATTTCCTTCAGAATTTTCCACAGTTTATTGTGATCCACACAGTCAAAGGCTTTGACATAGTCAATAAAGCAGAAGTAGATGTTTTTCTGTAACTCTCTAACTTTTTCAATGATCCAGTGGATCTTGGCAATTTGATCTCTAGTTCCTCTGCCTTTTCTAAATCCATCTTGAATATCTGGAAGTTCACAGTTCACATACTATTGAAGCCTGGCTTGGAGAATTTTGAGCATTAATTTGCTAGCATTGTGAGATGAATGCAATTGTGTGGTAGTTGAGTAAAATATGGTAGGAAAAACTAATACATTAGGAAATACTGATAAAAATTTTGAAGATTCATGACATATTACATCTTTACAAAGTTCAGTAGTTACATAAAAAGGAGGATGGTCAATCCTACCTGAGAAATCAGGGAAGTCCATACAAGCATGATAGTATTTTACATGAGTCTTAGAAAATCTGTGCGAATTCAACTTATAGAAAACAGGAGCAGTATGTGGTGAATGCTGTGAACCACCTCTCTCCTCATACCCCCTTAAATAAGGTAGGACTTACTCCCCACACTGCTGAGAGTTGTACAAGAATTACTTCCAATTAAAAATATTAAGTGAAAGAAAGTGAAGTCACTTAGTCATGTCCAGTTCTCTGGGACCCCATGGAATGTAGCCTGCCAGGCTCCTCTGTCCATGGGATTTTCCAGGCAAAAGTACTGGAGTGAGTTGCCATTTCCTTCTCCATGGGATCTTCCTGATCCAGGATTTGAACCTGGGTCTCCTACATGGTAGGCAGACACTTTTACCATCTGAGCCACCAGGGAAGTCAACTTGTAGAGAACAGGAGCAGTATGTGATGAATGCTGTGAACCACCCTCTCTCCTCATGCCCCCTTGGATAAGGTATTAAGGAATTAAAAACATAAACCAAAACCAAAAAACTGCATTGTTGAAGGTTGTGTTTTCTGGCATAACCAAGAGCCGAAAACTGTTCAGTGTGTATGTGGGTTGTGTGTGTGTGTGTGTGTGTGTGTAGTTTGCTGTTTGTAACTTTTTTCTGAAATAATAAACACATTCAAAAAATTTTATCAGCATTAAAAGCTTTTTCCTTTTCAAATGTATTTTTTCTACTATTATGTGTCAAGGAAAATTCTATGAAAGTCCTGTGAATCATCTAATATTTTGTATTGTCCATACTACTTTCTTGTTCCATGAATAGAACATTTGAGCAAGTAGAGAATGATGCGGCAAAACTTCTTTCTTTGATTTTATTCATATTCCAATACATAATTATTCCATCAGTTTTTATTCTCTGAATGATTCATAAAAAAAGAATCCCTGCAATGCAAACATTTATTTGAATTCAAGTTGCCCAGTTAGAAACACACTAGTAGATCAGTTCAGCCCTGCAACCTCATGAAACATAACCTCAGAGAATTCCCCTAATTGGAAAACTGCTACAGTATGTTCATCTCTATTTTGTACCTCGTCACTAATTTTAGTAAAAACACAACTCTAGGAAGACAACACATCAAAAGTTGCAGCAATCCAATCTGCATGCATGCTCAGTTGCTCAGTCATGTCCATCTCCCTTCCAACCCCACAGACTATTTCCCTACCAGGCTTCTCTGTCCATGGGATTTCCTGGGCAAGAATACTGGAATGTGTTGCCATTTCCTTTTTCAGGGGATCTTCCCAACCCAAGGATTGAACTCAAGTCTTCTGCATTGGCAGATGGATTTTTTACCAGAGCCACCAGGGAAGCCCGTAACATAATATACCATTTTTTCATCCCTCCCCTTGTTATGTGTCTTATGCTAATTAACATCATTATTTGAAGTCACACCTATTCAAATAGGATGAGCAATGCTTTTTAAAGCAGGGTGAAAATTGAGGAACTGATTGTACTAAAGAGCTTGTGTGAGGATAATTTTGGCTGAGACAGGAGAAATAGGAGAATCGGTCACTTCATTGGACTCTGAGGGTCACAAAGATATCCTCAAATAACCATATATTAATTTCAGGTTACCTGTTTGTTCCTAGTTTTCTTTTTTTTCTTTCAGTTACATATTGATAGATCAACAACATCCTTGAATTGTGTTCATTTCCCCCATTTGGGATTTGATTCTTGAAAATCAAACTGATTGCCAGCTCAGCCCTGGAGATGCATTCTGGCATCATCACTTTACATAATGTGAGAGAAATGTGGAAAATAAAAATGCATTTTGGGGGTGGTATGTACAAAAACATGCAAATGAAGGAGAAGTAGGCAAAGCAAACCAGGGTGATTCTAATTTAGTGCTCCAATTAGTTTTGCAGATAGCTAGACACTTGTCTCTCATTTTCAATCACTCCTCTGTTTGTAGAGCACTTTGATGGGCTGTCTTGATAGCAAAATTATAGGCAATTAAATTTAAAGGGCTAATTTTTCCAATGATTTCAAATTCAGAAAAATAGAATGAGAGATAACTTAAATGTATCTTATAAAATGAAACAGTATTGTTTCAGTGGATCAAAAGTTTTGTCTCCTAGAGAATCAAAGGGTCTAGACTTTGGCATCAATCACTTTTTTCATAAGAAACAGAACTTTTCAGCTCTTGGGCCTTCGTGGCAGAAAAATGATTCAACCTATCTGCTGTAAGGCTTGCTTCAAGAGTTGAGGATAGAGAGGTATTTGGCAGCAGCTGTTAACCACCTGCAGAGAAAAGTTGTCTCATTTCATCTGTTGAATTGTTCACATGATCCAGACTAGTGTTTGCTTGTTCACAATTAAAGATATCGCCTGATCTTCAGAGACAGTTCCAAAAAGACAGTCCGGGCGCCTGCAGGGTCTGAAAGTTAAGCTGTTCTTTCTGATTAAATACTATCTCCCCATATACATGATGCTTTTCCAAGAACATTCAATTGGCTCACTGAGGCAAAGCTAAAAACTCGAGTTAGGAAAACTTTCCTTACCTGCCTCTGTAGTGACACCCCTAAACGGTGTATTTATTTGCATTTCATCATCTATACATTTTTTATGGAAAACCAACACTGTGGCATTAAGATGTGCATCTAAATCTGTACTTTCATGGATTTCATCTGTCCTAAAGAATGTGGATCATAATGCCTGCTTATGCTAAAATGTGTTGGAAAGAGGATCTTTTATCCTAGAAATCAACTGCATCTCCTTAGAATGCATGGCTGCCCATAATGTATTCTGGCTTTTATACCAGAAAGTAGTGCAATTGAAATGACTTCAAAGTAAGTCATTGAAAGTAAAGCGTATTAGAGAACAGCACATGTTTGAAAACTGAAGTACAGCAATAGCAGCACAAATCAGTGTTTGGGTGGCCTTAGTGGCCAATATTATGACTTACAATTATTTAAATTGTAAGAGAAAGGAAACAGGCTTTTAATCACAAAAGGATTCATTTAAATAAGCTTTTAAAGGGAGTACTTAAAGTGAAGATATCTTAGAAAGTCCAAGTTAAGTTTTCTGACAAATATGCTGGCTAGAATCATCAGTAATTTTAATAAGATAATCTTAATATAAGGTTTCTTAGTTATTTTAGTTGAAATTGAATTTTTACGGGATTTGAAATGTGTGTTTTTTTTGACATTTAGTACCTATTATGGTTCTCTACAAAAGAATAAAATTCTCTTGCATCAGGATGATAAAGATTTCATTGTTTCCTTGAGAGGCAACTGTTTAGCTTCCTACATAAATTCAGTAGAAGAAAAACTTTGGATTTGTACACACCCAATTATGTTTGTAACTATTCGATTCAGTTTAGGAAAAAAGCATGCATAAAAGGGACAAAATATTGATAAAATAAAAACATGCAGTACTAGAATTTGACTTAAGAACTAAAGAGGTAACAGAAATACAACCAGCAATAGCCTTAAATTTAAGTACTCAATAAACTTTCACATTCCATCAACATAGACTGAGTTAATAAAAATTACAGTGAACTAAAATAAAGGTAAAAATTAGAACTGAAACCTAACCACAACACTAGTTCTCCAGGATTTTAAACTACAAGATGAACATTGCCATTGGATTTGTTGCAGGAAGGGGGATGCTTCCAGGGCCCCAAACTGGGCTCTTGTCTAACACTCAGGAATGAATTGTCTGCGGAGACACATGTGCTGACAAAGCAAGAGATTTTATTCGGAAAGGGCACCTGGGTGGAGAGCAGTAGGGTAAAGGAACCCAGGAGAACTGCTCTGCCACATGGCTCACAGTCCCACCAGTTTTATGGTGATGGGATTAGTTTCTGGGTGGTCTTTGGTCAATCATTCTAATTCAGGGTCTTTCCTGGTGACGCACGGATCATTCAGCCAAGATGGATGCTGGTGAGAGGGATTCTGGGAAGTATACAGACACGTGGTGTCTCCTTTCCACCTTCCCCAAAATCTGCTGGTTGGTGGTGACTCATTAGTTCTGTATTTCTTATCAGGATCTCCTGTCATAAAACAACTCATGTAAATGGTTACTATGGTGCCTGGCCAGGGTGGGCAGTTTCAATCAGTGTGCTTCCCCTAACAGATTCATCATCATTAAAATGTGACAGACATGGGGAAAAGGGTTATTTTGCCAACAGGACAATATTTAAACATCTTTTTTAATATACTAAAGGTGCATGATCTTAACTTATTGATTCTTTTGTTATATATAATACAATTTGAAATTGGCAAATGATAAAGAAAAGTGAAAAAGCTGGCTTAAAGCTCAACATTCAAAAAACGAAGATCATGACATCCTGTCTCATAACTTTATGGCAAATAGATGGGGAAACAATGGAAGCAGTGACAGACTTTGTTTTCTTGGGCTCCAAAATCTCTGCACATGGTGACTGCAGCCATGAAATTAAAAGACATTTGCTCCTTGGAAGAAAAGCTATGACCAAACTAGACAGCATATTCAAAAGCAGAGACATTACTTTGCCAACAAAGGTTGGTCTATTCAAAGCTATGGTTTTTCCAGTAGTCATGTATGAACGTGAGAGTTAGACTATAAAGAAAGCTGAGCACTGAAGAATTGATGCTTTTGAACTATGGTGTCGGAGAATAATCTTGAGAGTCCCTTGGACAGCAAGGAGATCCAACCAGCCCGTCCTAAAGGAGATCAGTCCTGAGTGTTCATTGGAAGGACTGATGTTGAAGCTGAAACTCCAATACTTTGGCCACCTGATGCAAAGAGCTGATTCATTGGAAAAGATCCTGATGCTGGGAAAGATTGAAGGCAGGAGGAGAAGGGGATGGCAGAGGAGGAGATGGTTGTATGGCATCACTGACCCAATAGTGATGAGTTTGAGTAAACTCTGGGAGTTGGTGATGGACAGGGAGGCCTGGCATCCTCCGGTCCATGGGGTTGCAATGAGTCGGACATGACTGAGTGACTGAACTGACTGATGCTGAAGCCTGAGCTCCAGTACTTTAGTCACCTGATCTGAAAAACTGACTCATTGGAAGAGACCATGATGCTGGGAAAGATTGAAGGCAGGAAGAGAAAGGGATGACTGAAGATGAGATGGTTGGATGGCATCACCGACTCAATGGACATGAGTTTGAGCAAGCTCCAGAAGTCGGTGATGGACAGAGACGCCTAGCATGCTGCAGTCCATGGGGTCACAAAGAGTCAGACACAATTGAGCGACTGAACTGAACTGAACTGAACTGACAAATGACTAATGCATGAAAACTATTAAAACTAATAGAATGAATGTATGTGGAGTAAATTATTTCTATTAGTTGTATGAACATGGACATGCCATTTTACAGCTTTCTACCTTGGTTTTCTCATCTGCATTAAGTAATAGTTGAATTTAGCTGATTGTCAGGGCTCTTTGCAACTCTAAAAAGTTATCACTCAGTAAGTTTATGTTGGGTTTTCAGGGAGTTCACAAATATGGCATTCCGATGAAGTAATAATTTACAAAATAGTATATATGCTAAAATATTATTTTTTTACCAAATGAAAGGTATTGCTTATGTGATCCAACTAGCATCAATAGTAAAATGGTTATGGATGTGGCAATGCACAAGCTCTGTGAAATGCTTAAACTATAGCTTTGAGAAGAATTGGGCTTCCCTGGTGGCTCATACTGTAAAGAATCCACACCCATTGCAAGGGTTCGATCCCTGGGTCAGGAAGATTCCCTGGAGAACGAAATCCTACCCAATCCAGTATTCTTGCCTGGAAAATCACACAGACAGAGGAGGCTGGGGGGGAGGGGGGTAGAGTCCATCAGGTCACACAGAGTCAGACACGACTGAAGTGACTTAGCATGAATGCATGAATTGGAAATAAACGTGTTAGATTTTTAGGTACTGAGTCCTTTCAATTAAAAACATTATACAAATGCCTGTTTATGACTAGTTCCAAAAAGTCAAATAGACATCGTTTTAGCCTTATCTGATTTCTAAGCTTTTTTCATTTCACCTATATTAACCAGTATGTTCAAGCTGAAACATTTGCAAGTCAGAAACCTAGAGTCATATTTAATCTTCCAGGTTTTTCGCCTTAGTTGCAAGCCAACACCATCAAATCCACTGGAAAGTCCTATTGTGGGTCTCATCCACTTCTCTTCATTCTCTTTGCCTCTGCTCTCCTTCAAGCTTCCATTTCCTTTCCTTTGGATACTGTATTGTTTTCATAACTGGTTTCTTTAGTGCCACACTTGCCTGTGTATAAAGAATCTATCCTCCTCAGAGAAACCAGACTGATTAAAAAAAAGAAAATTGATTGATTCATTCCCTGGTGTAAACTTAATAAATTGAACAAACATGTCTTGTGCTTTGTCTGTGGGATGCCAAGAGGAAAGTGCAAAGTGAGTAAAGTCAAATGGAATTAAAATAATATGGCATGGTAGGTACTGTAGCAAAGTGGAATGTGGCATACTTACCTAAATGGCATGACACGGGTTTAATCCCTGTATTGGGAAGATCCCCTCAAGTAGGAAATTGTAGCCCACTCCTGTATTCTTGCCTGGAAAAGTCCATGGACAGAGGAGCCTGGGTACAGTCCATGGGGTCTCAAAGAGATGGACACAACTGAGCACATGCGCACACACACACACGGGGTCTTTGTTGCCAAATGATCTGATTTTTGAGGAGGAAATTTAAATCCACATTTTTTGTAAAATAGCCTAATTTTTGAATATGGAAAAGCATTTCAATTTATTTTCCAAAATACTATGCATGTCAAATGAAATATAAACGTGGACCAGTTCTAATCCCTAAGCCAAGGCTTAGCACCTCTGCCCTAAAAGTGATTGGGGTCACTTTTAGGTGATGTTTATGTGTACCTGACTGTGGTGGCAGGAAGACAATCCAGTACCCCCACCCTCCAGCCCCGCCCCACCAGGTGCAGGCAGCAGTAGGTAACTTAATAATGGTAGTGGTGGTTTAGTCTTGTGACCCCATGGGTTGTCGCCCGCCAGGCACCTCTGTCCATGGGGTTCTCTAGGCAAGAATACTGGAATGGGTTGCTATTTCCTTCTCCAGGGGATCCTCCCAAAACAGGAATCAAACCCGGGTCTCCTGCATTGCAGGCAGATTCTTTACCAACTGAGCTACATAGTAGCCAGGAACTTAATAATGAAACCAACTAAATGTCCATCTGCTTTTTGGTATCATCATGTACCAGAAATGCGAAGCCATGTCCCTCCCTCTAGGACAGACCAACCCAAATCTTTCTACCTTGGCGTTCCACTCTTCCTCCCCACATACCTTTCCATTGTTCACTCATCATACATTCCAGTCTCATGGTCTTTTTCTATTCCTCAGAGAAATCAACTGTCTTCTTTCACAGGGACTTTTTAACTTTGGTAATACATCAGTTAGAACATTCTTCTTTTGTCTCTCCAAATTATTGACTTGTCCTCATTTTTCAGATTGCAGTTTAAATTCATTTTCTTCAGTGTGACTTTTCTGAACTTCACAGTGACCGCCCCCTCCCCCCAACACACTAATCATTCTCTTTACATCACCTTGTCCTATCTTGCCACTTTGATATTACTTGAAATCATTTTGTTTATTAGTTTTATTTTGTATTATCTCCCTCACCATCTCTCTTGCCCCTCATTCATGCTGGAATATAAATTCAATGAGAGCACTGATAATAGGAATCTCGTTTTTTCAAATTTTCACTGATTGATCCCCAGTGACTAATTCTTTGCCTGGTACACAGTTGGCCAGTAAAAGTTTCTTAAATGAATGCAAATGTAAGCATTCCCAAAGATCAACCTAAACTATATGTAAAAACACTTGTATTAGAAAAAGCAGCTTTGGTACAGTTTACCATATGTCCTGCATGAGTCTCTCTGGAAGTAACTACATTTTACTTTGATGAATGTCTCCCACGCTGGTTTCATATAACATATGAAAAAAAAGTTACACAATATATAGTAAATAACATTATGAAATAGTAAAAGTAAAAGCATATATTTGGTTTCAGAGCATGCACATTTATAGGATTTGAGTGATATGGAAACAGCTGTATTATTATCCATGAGCATTAATAGGGCTGTTTGTCAAAAAAATGATAATGACATTTTTCAGATTTTTTAAAAATTCAAGTAATTAAATTTTTTGACTTTGACTATTTCTTTTTGATTTCTATAAAATGTAGTGTTAATAATATAGCAAATTTAACAATTTCTACAATAGTAGTGTTTAACCCTGGAATTTTCATTTCCTATTTTTGTTTCATACCTGTTTTTATTGGAAATAAATAATAAATGTCAAAAATAATCAAAACTCTAGATGTGCTAGGTAAGCATCAAAGACAATTCTATTATGCCTTAACATATTTAGAAGTGCTGTATTTTTCAAAAATAGTTTCTGGAGGGTAATGATAATAATAAATATATTCACAGGCAGTGTCAATACTAGGTTCAACTTTGAGAATTCCAGTGTAGTTTCATTAATAATATTTTTATTACAGTAATGATTAGTCCATAGCGAAACTGTCTTATATACTACAGAAGAAACCTACAGTGACGCATAGGCAGGAGCCATGTTCGAGATTCAGTGCCTCTCTGGTCTAGCCCAAATTCCCAGAAATAGCCTGAAGATGAGATTTCACAAGAAAATGTCAAAGAATATGAAAGCTGCTGGAGGGCAGAGTTCATGTCTTTAATGGGCATCAGAATCCCTTATTCTTTTCTCTCTTTTATGGACCCAAGCCAATTTATAGTAGTTTTTCTGTGTTTCAGAGCTTTATTTGTATTCCATGGTTTACTGTTTTCAGGGCCTTCCTGTCCCTCCTTTAACACGAGTGCTATTTTTTTTTATTGTATTTAATAAAATATTTGCTTTTATTATGTGTTTTAAATATAATAAATAGACTCTTCTAAAGTATTAAATGCATCAAAATTATTACATTTCATTCATATATATAACATTTGTGTAAATATATATTTTCTAAATTGCACAAAATCTAGCTCTGAGACCCCACTAACCAGTGTCATCAAGAAATGTAGCCAGATCTTCCCTACTCAGTCCCAAGAATGTGGAAGCAAGGCCTGTGGTCAACAGTCTGTCATATCCTTAGCTGAAATGCCTATTTTCTAGGTGTAGTTTCAAATTTCCTACCACTGGTGCACAGTAAGTTTTGCTGGCTGCAGTCACAAAGTCCATGCCGAGCTCCGGAGCAGGGACCATTGCTGTTGGCTCCTGGAGTGTAGCTCAACACAAGTCTGTGTCTCTACATGCTATGTTGTTTTCCCCATAGCATGCTCTGCCCCTGCCCCTGACCCCAAAATCTAGGGAATTTGAAAAACACAACAGCATAAAAATGAATATCAGTGTCTAAACAGCATTTCTGAAGTGTGTACCCTGGAGGGAACTACTTTTCCACCTTACAGGTGTTATCTTTAAAAATGTTTTGTTTACTGAATAAGTGCAAGAAATAGTGAACAAATGTAAAGAGATTTCTTTATGGTAGGATTTCGTATATCTTTTGTATGCTAATGTTGCATTTGAAGCCCCTGAAAAAAGAAAAATAACATTTCTCGAAATTTTCTGACAACAAAAACCTTTTTTAAAAGCCCAATTAACTAGTTTTTAGAAAGCTCTTTTCCCTGGTGGCTCAGGCGGTGTCTGCCTACAATGCAGGAGACCTAGGTTCAATCCCTGGGTCAGGAAGATCCCCTGGAGAAGGAAATGGCAACCCACTCCAGTACTCTTGCCTGGAGAATCCCATGGACAGAGGAGCCTGGGCTATAGTCCATGGGGTCGCAAAGAGTCAGATATGACTGAGCGACTTCACTTTCTTTAGGACTCTCTAAAATAGGATTATTGCATAACTCTGAAATATAAGAATAAGGCACATTTTTAAAATGGTTAGCCTTTTTTAAATTAAAATATTATTAATTTAAAATTATATTGCTTTCAGATATACAGCAGTGATTCATTCATATATCTATTTTTTCAGATTATTCTCCCCTGTAGATTATTATAAAATATCAAATATTGTTCCATGTGCCACACAGTAGGTCCTTGTTGTTTATCTCTTTCATATATAGTAATGTGCATGTGTTAATCCTAAACTTGAATGTTTATTTTTAATGAACGCATGTGATATATTACCTTGCTACTCAAAGTCTGGTCTGAGGACAAGAACTGAACAAGTTCAAAGTGATTCCTATGGCTGTTAAGCCAGAGGCACTCTTCTATAACCCTAAGTTATTTGCCAGTGTGACTTCTACTTACCATAGTAAGTAGAAGTCTTTCCTTAGGGTACATCACTCATATCTGTTTATAGAACATCTCAATCTGAGGAAAGAAAGAAAATTTGTATACATCACCTCTTGATTGCTCATCTTCAGTAGAACTGAACGCTGTCACCCACCCCTAACACACACATATGCACTCAGAGTCCAAACACTCCTTTATTGGGGGCTGAAGAAAAGTAAATAATGGATCCAAACTGAGACTTATTGCCTCTGGTGATGGGAGAAAAAAATGGGCCATAATAGCATCAACAGGAGGGCAGAGCTTGGGAACCAGTTCATCAACTTATTAAGTAGGTGACATCATTTCTAGAAGGCAGTCTAGTAGATTGATACTATATATTTTAATAGACTATGTAATCAGCAATTATTCTTTTTCCTTTTTAAGGCACAGGTGATTGACAGATGCATATGATATAATTTAATATCCAGGGTTCTGATAACATCCAAGATTCTAGCTGTGCATTGACCAAAATGCCAAAGTGAATTCATATAGAAGAATCCAAGAATTATCGTTTATGCATTTATTTATTTATGAAGTATAGTACATCATTCAGGCTTCCCAAGAGGCTTTGTGGGTAAAGAATCCACAGGAGACACAGGATACGAGTTCTATCCCTGGGCTGGGGTGATCCCCTGGAGGAGGGCATAGCAGCCCACTCCAGTATTCTTGCCTGGAGAATCCCAAGGACAGAGGAGCCTGGAGGGCTACAGTGCATAGGGTTGCAAAGAGGAGGACATGACTAAAGCGACTGAACATACACACACACACACACACACACACAGAAATGTCAGTCAGTAGACATTAACAGCTGCTCATATCAGCATTGGGAAAATGGCTAGCCATTTGCTACAATGACAAGACAAACCTTCAGTATGTGTATTTTAAAATGATACCTAGTGAACTATATATAGATACATACTTGCAGTATGATTTGACTGCAAGACATACAAACATATGCATATTTAATTTCAGTTCAGTTCTGTTCAGTTCAGTCCCTCAGTTGTGTCTGACTCTTTGGGACGCCATGAATCGCAGCACGCCAGGCCTCCTTGTCCATCACCAGCTCCCGAATTTACCCAAACTCATGTCCATTGAGTCAGTGATGCCATCCAGCCATCCCATCCTCTGTCATCCCCTTCTCCTCCTGCCCCCTATCCTTCCCAGCATCAGGGTCTTTTCCAATGAGTCAACTCTTCTCATGAGGTGGCCAAAGTACTGGAGTTTCAGCTTCAGCATCAGTACTTCCAATGAACACTCAGGGCTCATCTCCTTTAGAATGGACGGGTTGGATCTCCTTGCTGTCCAAGGGACTTGCAAGAGTTTTCTCCAACACCACAGTTCAAAAGCATAAATTCTTTGGTGCTCAGCTTTCTTCACAGTCCCAACTCTCACATCTATACACGACCACTGGAAAAACCATAGCCTTGACTAGATGGAACTGTTGGCAAAATGATGTCTCTGCTTTTGAATATGCTATCTAGGGTGGTCATAACTTTCCTTCCAAGGAGTAAGCATCTTTTAATTTCATGGCTGCAGTCATCATCTGCAGTGATTTTGGAGCCCAAACAAAGTCAGCCACTGTTTCCACTGTTTCCCCATCTATTTGCCATGAAGTGATGGGACCAGATGCCATGATCTTCGTTTTCTGAATGGTGAGCTTTAAGCTTACTTTTTCACTCTCCTCTTTCACTTTCATCAAGAGGTTTTTTAGCTCCTCTTCACTTTCTGCCATAAGGGTGGTGTCATCCTCATCTCTGAGGTTATTGATATTTATCCAGCAATCTTGATTCCAGCTTGTGCTTCTTCCAGCCCAGCGTTTCTCATCATGTACTCTGCATATAAGTTAAATAAGAGGGTGACAATATACAGCCTTGACATACTCCTTTTCCTATTTGGAACCAGTCTGTTCCATGTCAAGTTCTAACTGTTGCTTCCTGACGTGCCATAAAAACTATGTTTTAAAAGAGATCTTTTTTAAGAAAATGCTAAAAATTCTAGGTATATATTTTCCAAGTTGAACAGTTCTGCAATGTAGTATATTACATGCCCTAATTTTCCTCTCTCTGTTGAGCTGACACTGTGTAAATGATTTATGGTGACAAATATTAAATGTATAATTCCTGCATATGGTATTTTACTAGTTTGTATTAAAATAAAATCTACTGGAGGAGAGCAGGAACTTTTTAAATTGAAATGTAGTTGATTTACAATATTATATTAAAGGTATACAGCATAGTGATTCAGTATTTTTGCAGACTGTACTCCATTATAGGTTAATACAAGTTGATGGGTGTAAGTCTCTGTGTTATACAGTATATCCTTGTTGCTTATCGATTTTATACATAGTAATTTTTATCTGTTAATCCCTTAGTGCTAATCTGTCCTTCTGCCTTTTCTCCCTGCCTTTGGTAAGCACAAGTTTGCTTTCTCTATCTGTGAGTCTGCTTCTGTTTTACATATACAGTCACTTGTATTATTTTTTATATTCTACATATAAGTGATATCATAGAGTAATTGTCTTTGTCTGATATTTCACTGAACATAATATTCTCTGGATCCATGTTGCTGCAAATGGCAGTATTTCATTCTTTTAAAAATAGTATTCGACTCACCAAAAGTCAAAACCTGAAGACATTGATTGCTAGACTGAGTCTACCCAGAGTGTTTTAAATGTCTTCAGTCATTTGTGTAACTGAACTCTTCTTACAGCTAACTCTTCTCCACAGAATGGAAATAAAAATTATGATAGAAAGCCAGAGGCTGTAAGGATTTCTGTTAGGCTTAAGGCGTGACTGAGGGTGAGATGTCTTTGACAACTTCTCCACATTCCTCCTTCTGCTTTAGGATGTGAGTTCCAAACGCTGTGAACCTTAGCTATCCTCTGAACAGGAACTGATGTTGTCACTCAGTCACCAGAGAAGCATGGACAAAAAGAAGTGTTACCAGCTTTGGCATTTGATATAGTCTTTAACTGGAAGTTTGCCTCTAGGGATGTCAAATAAGTCTATTTCTTACTGGTTGGTTTTGAATGAGCCACTGACTTCTCCTTTATCTAAATGTATTAGTCAAAATTGATCCAGAGAGATAAAAAGGGCTTTAGAAATGTGAAATCTAAATCATGCTGTTCTTAAGATGATGACTATGGAAAACTTTGTGTATTTGCATTTAAGGAATAGGTTGAGTCAGTAACAAGGGATAGAAACCAGAATATAATTTCATAGCCACTCAAAAAATACATGGGTTTCCCTGGTGGCTCAGAAGGTAAAGAATCTGCTTGCAATGCAGGAGACCTGGGTTTGATCCCTGGGTCAGGAAGGTCCCCTGGAGAAGGAAATGGCAACCCACTCCTGTATTCTTGCCTGAAGAATCCCATGGACAGAGGAGCCTGGCGGGCTACTGTCCATGGGGTCGCAAAGAGTCGGACATGACTGAGCGAGTAACACACTCAGTGTCACTTTGCTTGTTATTCCTCACCTTCTTGATTCCCCATAAGAAAAATGAAAGTTATGTCATTCACACCAGTCCTGATACTGCTGTCAAGACAAACATGGATTTGCCGAGACCTTTGAAATACAATACATGAGCTGACAGCTTTCTCTAGAGAAAAATTCCTTCTTAGAAGTCGAAAATTCAATAAGTGATGCATTTTGACTTTTTTAAAACTGTGAGCAATTCAAGGCAAGACTTTCTACCCACTTTTCCCAGCACATTGGACTGCTTCCCAGTGTGTTTCCCCTGTTAGAAGTGCAGCAGAGGCCAGCTGTACCTATGTGCTTTTCAGATGCCAGAAGACTCCCCCTGACCTGGAGACAACTGTTCTTGCATTTGCGGGAATGGCATTTTCTGGGTCATCCAGTGTGCCCTTTAAATTTGCTGAAATGTCAGCTCTTTGTTGTGGATTCTCCAATGCTCCTCTGCTTCCCTAGCCACCTTATTGGGAAACAGCTGGGCGATGTTGGCTTTATCCAAGTGCGTCAAATGGAATATTGAACCAATAAGGTCTGTAAATGTTTATTATCAAATTCCAGCAGATCTCACAGGATTTGATTCTATATCGAGGGTAAGGATTCTTCACCCTGTTTCTTAGATTAAGCATGTAGGCTTTTCTGTCACTGCATAACATAAACCAGAAGACTGCTATGCATACCAGATCAAGTTGTGGCCCTATGATATACAGGGTTTATTTTTTTTCCCTGAATACTCATATTCTGGCATTGTTACATTTTTTTCTCCCTTCCAAGGCATGTGAGAATGTTCAGGAGTATCATAAAACCCCTGCCTAGCAGAAACAAAGCATCTTTCTGGTTGATTGAACTGACAGTGTGGTTGCTTACTCTTCTCTGAGAATATCCTTAGTGCTGCAGAACTTCCTAGCTCACATCAAAACTTTGAAGGGAGTTAGTAAAAAGATCTTTGACAAAACAAATTGCAGTAAATGTACGTAAAGTCAGATCATTAATTGTACTGTGGTTCTCCAAGACAAATAGTTGGCAGATAGAGTTTTTGTTAAAAAGTTTCATGAGAATTCAGTGTTCATTGTATTCTTAGTTTTTTTTTTCCCTTTAAATCAGTTCTTGCAATTTCTACTGAACAATGTTGATAAAGTAGAGAAGATGAGTCAGTGAATAAAGATATTCTCTCTCTCTCTCTCTTAAGAAAGGCTTATGTGAGATCTTCTCAAGAATAAAACAGAAGGTCATCTTGCTTTACACAAAAGTGTATTTCTGTTTTTCATCTGATTTATCAAGGAAGCAAAGAGCTTTGTATGTGATCTGCAGTACGCTTTTGGTGAATAAAAAAATCTTTCTCTTTTCTCTCTTTTTCTCTGTAATGATAACAAACATTTTGACATCAGTCTGCAAATTATGGAAAATAATCAGAAAGGAAAAACAGAGATTCTGTGTAAGACTGTCAAAAATCCCTAGGCATTTCAAATTTTAGTTCTGCATGAAGGAGTGTGTATTTATCTAATTTCACACTTGGATAGTGGATCATTAATCCAGAATGAAAATGGACATTTTGCTTTTCAGGATTCCTCCTTCTTTTTAAAGTAGCCAATCAAACAGTTTAATGTTTCATCACTTAAACAAAGAGGAATATTCAGAAATTATTTCTTGTACATCTCATTTATCCACAAGCTCTCTAATTAGCCTGCATGAAATAGGAAGCCATTTACATTCCTGCCTAATAGAACTGTTCTTATTATCTTATTTGACCTTGCTCCTGTTAATATTTATTGCTTATTACCCCTGGCTTTTTTTTTTTCCTTGTAGATGTCATTACTATGTTGTTTTCAGGTCTTCTAGATTTCTTAATTATTTGAAATAAAGTAAGCAAGTTTGTTTCCCTTATTTAATGAAAAGAACATGTATAACCAGATGATCGCATGATGCATCCTAACAGCTATCCTTTCGTAAGTTCTTATTTTGTTTCTTACATTAGCACATTTATCCTTATAATAAATCTTTGAATAACATAATAACTATTTTCCAAATGAATAAAATGGTGTTTCCATAACTTCCCCAAGATCAAAGAGCTAAAACATGTTGTGTAAGAATTCAAACTCAGTGTTAACCACACATATTGTTTTGAAGTCAGATAGATTTCATTTAGGGACTTCCCAGGTGGCACTAGTGCTAAAGAACCCACCTACCAATGCAGGAGATATAAGAGATGCAGGTTTGATGCCTGAGTCAAGAAGATCCCCTGGAGGAGGGCATGGCAACCCATTCCAGTATTCTTGCCTGGGGAATTCCATGGATAGAGGAACCTGGCAGTTTACAGTCCATGGGGTTGCAAAAAGTCAGACATGACTGAAGCGACTTAGCACTTATACATGCAGATTTCATTTAATGATGATTTGTGAGCCCAGAGTGGTTCATTCACCTAAGCCCTGAAGAGTAGCCATCCTGATAGTTCCTATCATGCTTCCTCAGTCTGTTGCTTTTAGTTAAGCTCCCTCTTCCTCATTACCTTTTTCACATCTCCTCTATTTTCAGATGTTTTGCAATCTTAAAACTTGCAGGAAGAATCTCTTCTTTAGATTTTCATTGTTCACTTCTCCTGGAATTAATCTCTGTAACCAGAAACAGCTGTAGAATTTTACTTTATGATGTCATTGTGGTGGCCTAAGTCTGTCCTTTCTTCTGTGGTCCTTATCCTTCATATGTATTGTAGTTGCTGTGATATTTAAGAGACTTTGTCTACCATATGTTAAACTCTTTGAGATCAGAGAGTTAACTGAACATGAATATTCAGTTAATATTTGCTTGAGACTAAATGGCAACCCCCTCCAGTATTCTTGCCTGGAAAATCCCTTAGACAGAGGAGCCTAGTGGGCTACAGTCAATGGGGTCTCAAGAGTTGGACACAACTTAGCAACTAAACCACTACCACCACCAAAGGCTGGTAAAAGAAATCAGCAGTTGATTACAGCATCAACCTATGGCTTATTCTACTGGTCAGACCAGCAGCTTTCACTCACTTTCTAACATAGTATCTGTAGTGAGGGTGGGTGAAATAGTGAGGAGGAGTCAGAAAGTGCGAATTTCCAGTTATAAAGTAGATAAGTCGTGGGAATGTAAAGTACAACATGGTGATAGTTAATAATACTGTATTTGAAAGTTGCTAAGTGAGCGGATGTTAAAAGTACTCATGGCAGGAAAGAAAAGTTTTGTCACTATATATTTTACCATGTAATATAAATTTAACTATATATATTACCAAGGGTGTTAACTAAACTTACTGTGGTGATCATTTTGCAAAGTATACAAATAACAAATAATTACATTTAGACCTTAAACTAAAATGTCAATTATACTCAAAAAAATTTTTTTTAAAGAGTAAGAATGGTACATTTAACCAACACCACTTTGTCCCCTGAATCTCATTCACTCATGAGTCATTTTGACCCTCTCCTTGGTCCAGGTGTCAGTCTTCTAGATTTTGGTTTCTGGGTCAGACATGTCTGACAGACTTCAAAATAAAATTACTTTCATCAGTGTGTTCTGTTCAAGTGATATCGTTTTACAACCAGCATTTTCTCCAGGTTGTGTTATTGACATGAGCCACCATAGGATCCTTGTTCAGTCATCATCCTTGGTTATTAGAGACCCAGCCTCTTAGATACTTTCGGAAGGACACTCAGGTAAAAAAATTATCATCCTTTTTCCCCACTTTAAAATAAGGATTGTACTAATCCTCAGAAAAGGTAATAACTTTAGTTTTCACATTATGACATAATAAGATCTAGACCCAAACATCTCTGATTTGAGTCCTAACTACCATTGTGGGAATATACCCACACTTCTTTTCTATTTTCCTTTTTCTTTATTTTTCATGCCTCTTAGACATAAAAAGGGGACAAAGCCAAAACATAGGGCTATTCCCATGGCCAAATACCCAGACCTTCCTTCATTTTGCATCCCACTCACCTCCTTATACATCCCCCTCATTTATCAAGTCAGAGAGAAAGAGGTTGCTCCTTCACTTCCTGTTTTCACCAGCATATTTAAGTTCAGACCCAGAAAAAGATCTTCCAACACACACACACATCTTAATTTAAACCTATGACCAGAGATGTATGGAATAATCCATTAGTTTTATAGGCATAAATGGAGGGGGCAGGGAGAACTGCTACATCTTTTGAAGGGAAAAATGAATCTATCACCTTCTTTAACGAGGTTAAAGAATATGTCAGCAGCCAAATTCACATCACCCATTCCTCCATAAGCACTTGCTGTGAACTGTATTTAATTTCTATTTAGTATGCTGGCAGCTGTTGCATTCCTTTTTGCAAATGATAAGTTATTTCCCCTTCTTACTTCCAGTTCTCAATCCATACCCTTTATATTCACTCAGAGGAAGCAAGAGTAACCTCATACCCTTACACTTCATGTCTGACATAAGTACCTTTAGATCAAATGCCTCTGCCACCTGAAAATGCCATGGAAGCCTTTGGGCGCCTTTGGGCGCCTTTGAAATTTCAGGGCCTCTCTCCCTGAGGATGATAGCACTGTAGTCCAGCCATCCTGGCAACAGGTACAACCAAGGTTAAGGTTCCTTTTGTTTCCTGAACAAACTGTCCAGATAGTCAGCCTTTTAAGCTTCTTTGAAAAATAAATTCAAAGGTCATCTTCAAGCATACATGGTTAAGAGGACCTCCACAAAAATCCCTCATAAACTACACATGATAAACTTATGAGACACCAACTCAGGTGATAAAATGAGCCAGAGCGTGTTCACACTGCAGCACCTGTGTGCCTTGCTTTTAGGCACAATCCTTTGCTTGCAACTCATGAAAAGGAGCTTTCCTCTAATAAGGGGGAAATGAAAGAAGTCTCTTTTGGGCTTAAGCTTGGAACCACATACACTATTATATGCTAATTAAAAGAGGTCTGCTAATTCATTTCAATAATCACTTATTGAAAGCCTAACATCAGTATTCTTGCCTTGAGAACCCCATGAGCAGTATGAAAAGGCAAAATGATAGGATACTGAAAGAGGAACTCCACAGGTCAGTAAGTACCCAACATGCTACTGGAGATCAGTGGAGAAATAACTCCAGAAAGAATGAAGGGATAGAGCCAAAGCAAAAACAATACCTAGTTGTGGATGTGACTGGTGATAGAAGCAAGGTCCAATGTTGTAAAGAGCAATATTGCATAGGAACCTGGAATGCTAGGTCTATGAATCAAGGCAAATTGGAAGTGGTCAAACAGGAGATGGCAAGAGTGAATGTTGAAATTCTAGGAATCAGCAAACTAAAATGAACTGGAAAGAGTGAATTTAACTCAGATGACCATTATATCTACTACTGCGGGCAGGAATTCCTCAGAAGAAATGGAGTGGCCATCATGGTCAACAAACGAGTCCGATGCAGGACTTGGATGCAATCTTAAAAATGATAGAATGATTTCTGTTCATTTCCAAGGTAAACCATTCAATATCATGGTAATCCAAACCTATGCCCCAACCAATAATGCTGAAGAAGCTGGGGTTGAACAGTTCTATGAAGACCTACAAGACCTTTTAGAACTAACACCCAAAAAAAGATGTCCTTTTCATTATAAAGGACTGGAATGCAAAAGTAGGAAGTCAAGAAACACCTGGAGTAACAGGCAAATTTGGCCTTGGAGTATGGAATGAAGCAGGGCAAAGCTAATAGAGTCTTGCAAAAGAATGTTCTGGTCATAGCAAACACCCTCTTCCAACAACACAAGAGAAGACTCTACACATGGACATCACCAGATGGTCAACACTGAAATCAGATTGATTATATTCTTTGCAGCCAAAGATGGAGAAGCTCTATACAGGTATTAAAAACAAGACCGAGAGCTGACTGTGGCTCAGATCATGAATTCCTTATTGCGAAATTCAGACTGAAATTGAAGAAAGTAGGGAAAACCACTAGACCATTCAGGTGTGACCTAAATCAATCCCTTATGATTATACAGTGGAAGTGAGAAATAGATTTAAGGGCCTAGATCTGATAGACAGAGTGCCTGATGAACTATGGAAGGAGGTTCGTGACATTGTACAGGAGACAAGGATCAAGACCATCTTCATGGGAAAAAAAATGCAAAAAAGCAAAATGGCTGTCTGAGGAGACCTTACAAATACCTGTGAAAAGAAGAGAAGCAAAAAGCAAAGGAGAAAAGGAAAGATACAAGCATCTGAATGCAGAGTTCCAAAGAATGGCAAGAAGAGATAAGAAAGCCTTCCTCAGTGATCAGTGCAAAGAAATAGAGGAAAACAGAATGGGAAAGACTAGAGATCTCTTCAAGAAAATTCGAGATACCAAGGGAACATTTCATGCAAAGATGGGCTCGATAAAGGACAGAAATGGTATGGACCTAACAGAAGCAGAAGATATTAAGACAAGATGGAAAGAATACAGAAGAACTGTACAAAAAAGATCTTCACAACCAAGATAATCACGATGGTGTGATCACTCACCCAGAGACATACATCCTGGAATGTGAAATCAAGTGGGCCTTAGAAAACATCAGTACAAACAAAGCTAGAGGAGGTGATGGAATTCCAGTTAAGCTATTTCAAATCCTGAAAGATGATGCTGTGAAAGTGCTGCACTCAATATGCCAGCAAATTTGGAAAACTCAGCAGTAGCCACAGGACTGGAAAAGGTCAGTTTTCATTGCAATCCCAAAGAAAGGCAATGTCAAAGAATGCTCAAACTACCGCACAGTTGCACTCATCTCACATGCTAGTAAAGTAATGCTCAAAATTCTCCAAGCTTCAGCAATACATGAACTGTGAACTTCCAGATGTTCAAGCTGGTTTTAGAAAAGGCAGAGGAACTAGAGATCAAATTGCCAATATCTGCTGGATCATGGAAAAAGCAAGAGAGTTCTAGAAAAATATCTATTTCTGCTTTATTGACTATGCCAAAGCCTTTGACTGTGTGGATCACAATAAACTGTGGAAAATTCTGAGAGAGATGGGAATACCAGACCACCTGACCTGCCTCTAGAGAAACCTATATGCAGGTCAGGAAGCAACAGTTAGAACTGGACATGGAACAACAGACTAGTTCCAAATAGGAAAAGGAGTCCATCAAGGCTGTATATTGTCACCCTGCTTATTTAACTTCTATGCAGAGTACATGACGAGAAACGCTGGACTGGAAGAAGCACAGGCTGGAATCAAGATTGCCAGGAGAAATATCAGTAACCTCAGATATGCAGATGACACCACCCTTATGGCAGAAAATGAAGAGGAACTAAAAAGCCTCTTGATGAAAGTGAAAGAGGAGAGTGAAAAAGTTGGCCTAAAGCTCACCATTCAGAAAGCTAAGATCACAGCATCTGGTCCCACCAACTTCATGGCAAATAGATGGGGAAACAGTGAAAACAGTGGCAGATTTTATTTTGGGAGGCTCCAAAATCACTGCAGATTCTGATTGCAGCCATGAAATCAAAAGATGCTTACTCCTTGGAAGGAAATTTATGACCACCCTAGATAGCATAGTGAAAAGCAGAGACATTACTTTGCCAACAAAGTTCCGTCTAGTCAGGGCTATGGTTTTTCCAGTAGTCGTGTATGGATGTGAGAGCTGGACTGTGAAGAAAGCTGAGTGCTGAAGAATTGATGGTTTTGAACTGTGTTGTTGGAGAAGTCTCTTGAGAGTCCCTTGGACTGCAAGGAGATCCAAACAGTCCATCCTAAAGGAGATCAGTCCTGGGTGTTCTTTGGAAGAAATTATGCTGAAGCTGAAACTCTTGTGCTTTGGCCACCTCATGTGAAGAGCTGACTCATTGGAAAAGACCCTGATGTTGGGAGGGATTGGGGGCAGGAGGAGAAGGGGACGACAGAGCATGACATTTCTGGATGGCATCACTGACTTGATGACCATGATTTTGGGTAAAATCTGGGAGTTGGTGATGGACAGGGAGGCCTGGCATGCTGTGATTCATGGGGTTGCAGAGTCGGACACGAATGACTGACTGAACTGAAGTGAACATAACTTACACATTATGCTGGGATCTGGGGTCATGAAGATGATTAAGATTCAGTTCCCTGACTTTAAGAAGTTCACTGTTTAATTGGGAAGGTCATGACCTCAACACTGAAGCTCTGGAACCAGCCAGCTGAAGTTTTCTCACTCTGTTTATATGCCACTGGCGTTTCTTCTGTCCTGTGGATTGTATTGATCCCCTGGGAGGCTCCTGACCAACCTCATCCTCTCGACGTGTTAAAACTCTGGAATTGTTATTCCTCTCAATATATATTTATTACATCAGTAACTAAACACAGGGGTTATGGAAATGAACAGAAAAAACACGGCTTCTCTCTTTTAGCACTTTTATTTTAACTGGCCAAGTCACATAATGAACAAGCAAGTAAATGAATAATATAACTTCAAATAGTGCTGTGTAATAAATAAATTAAAGGTATGCTATAATAGAGTAACTAAGTGGGCTAAATGAGACAAAATAAGCAATGAAGATTCCAAGGCATTTGGGTGAAAAGGAGCTGGCCATATGAGATTTGTGGTAAGAAGTTTCTCAGCAGAAAAATTATGAGTACAAAGGCCTTGAGTCAGGCACCAAGTTGAGTCATCTGAGGGACAGAAAGATGGCCCACCGAACTGAGAAATTACAAGCCCATTTATTAAAATGGTAGGAGATCAGTTCTGAAAGCTAAGCAGGAGCAGCTCATGTAGGAACTTCTGAGCCATTGTGAGGATTCTGGACTGTACACCTGCAATATCATTAGATGCTTTATAAGTAGTGAAGCAGTGTGAAATGATGTATGGTTTAAAAGTATCACACTGGCTATTTTGTGATCAATAACTCCTGTCAGTGATTCTTACTGCATGATCCCTAGAACTGTGGGTCTCAACTGAAGCCTCAGTGTGTATCCTTCAGCTTGAATCCTATATATCACACATGTGTAAGAAGATACTACTCATAATATATAACTTGTAATCTTTAATAACTACCATCTTCACCAATGATGAAATGCTTTATTATAAAAATCACCACTTGTTTACCCTCAGTTTTTATTCAGTAATTTCATACTTTGGGTTTTTTTGAGAAACAAATGAAAAATTACTTTAAGTATTTTATGGCATTTGTTAGACATTTATTTAAGGGTTCCCTGGTGGCTCAGCAGGTAAAGAATCTGCCTGCAAACAAGAGATGCAGGTTCAATTCCTGGCTCAGGAAGAGCCCTTGGAGGAGATCGTGGTTACCCCCTCCAGTACTCTTGCCTGGAGAATCCCATGGACAGAGGAGACTGGCAGGTTACAGACTATAGGGTCACAACTGAAGCAACTGAGCACACAGACACATATTTGTTCAGCAAATGTCCTGTTCTGAGTGCTAGGCTTACTACAGTGACCATAGCCACACAGTTTATGTCTTCATAGAGATTTCACTGGAGTAGGGTAAAGAGAGTTGAGTGGGAAAAGTAATAAAATCACGTAGGGATGCTGCTATGAGGAACAAGCAGACAAGAATGACTAGGTCCTAGGAAGGATGGAGATCTGCTCATAAGGAAAGTACCTTTTCAAGTCTAGGTGATATGACTAATTGAAAGAAATTTTTCTCGGAGTTGGCATTAATGTGCTTAGCCATGCTGCTTGCTCTGTTCTTTTCTTACCCAGGTTAATTAGTTGGGAGAGATTCTCTTTTTTAAAATTTATTTATTTTTAATTAAAGGATAATTGCTTTACAGTATTTAAACATCAACATGACTAAGTCATAGGTTTACGCATGTCCCATCCCACTTGAACATCCCTCCCACCTCCCTCTCCCTCCCTGCTCCACCCCTCAGGTTGTTACCCAGCCCCAGTTTGAGCTCCCTGAGTCATATAGCAAATTTCCATTGGCTATCTATTTATATGTAATGTATGTTTCCTTGTGGGAGAGATTCTTGACAGATATTTGACTATGAATGTTTGCATTCGTTTATTACTCTTATTTTCAAGAGGAAAGATAAGTATTACGTTCTTCCGATGAAGAGTTGAGTAAACTAAATTTTCTTCTTCCGATGGATATTTCTGTCTTGCTTTAGGTTCAATAGAGATTTGGAAAGCATTTTCATAGACAATAGAGAAAGGAGTTTAGATCTGCCCTAGGAACCCAGGTTTCTCAGTTGAAAAGTCTAAAATGTTCCTTTTCTTTGAGACAAAATGCGTAATTTCATGAAGGTCACTGTAGTTCTCGTCTACCTCCTGGAGAAAATTCTTGACATCTGCTTGAAGGTGCTTTTATAAGAGACTCACTATAGAAACATTCATTTCTTTTCAGTGTATTTAATTCCCTACTCTGACATTGGCTTGTTAAGTGACCTTGGGCAAATTGCTTTCTCTCACAAAACTTTTGATTCTCCCTGACAAATTCCCTTTTCTTCATCACTCAAACAGGTCTTGAAATCTCATCTCCCACAGGAAGCAGTTCTAATAAATTAGAAAAGAAATGATTAATTCCAGTATGTCACTTTCATTGTTCTCTTTGTCTATTCTGTGTCCCTACTATATGCAATTGTTCCCCCCAGTTTGCAGCTAATAAAAAGACACTTTGCTTTTAATTTCATTATTTATTAAAAACTAATTACTTATGTTGTCATCCCATCTGCATATTTACCTATTTTGTAGANAGACACTTTGGTTTTAATTTCATTATTTATTAAAAACTAATTACTTATGTTGTCATCCCATCTGCATATTTACCTATTTTGTAGATTATATTCTAAAGTAATTAAGTTATCCTTACATGTTTCAGCTTCACTAAAAATGGTCTTTACCCTCTACCTTTAATTCTGCTTAACAAAAGAGAGGATTTTTTTTTCCCTCACGAGTACAACTTCTTCCAGACACATCTGAAAATATCAAATGGCCCCAAGTGCTAGCATTATGGCCTAACATAGAGATTTCTGTGAACACAGGGACCAATATAACTTTTCTGTCTATATTTCTAGTCTTACCTGAGTATCCCCCAAGCTGTGTGCTCTCAGTTGCTCAGTCGTGTCTGAGTCTTTGTGACACCATGGTCTGTAGACCACCAGGCTCCTCTGTCCATGGGATTTCCCAAGCAAGAATACTGGGGTGCTTGCCATTTTCTATTCCAGGGTATTTTCCCATCCAGGAACCGAACCTGCATCTCCAGCATCGGCAGGTAGATTCTTTACCACTGTGCCAGCTAAGTACTCAGTATTATGTAGTCAAATGTTGGTAGCAAAACACACCTTAGCACTGCCTAAGAATATTAGAGTATTGCTCCTAGGACATAAGGTTTCTGCAGCATTTAGTCATGGTCTCTGGAGAGCTCTGGGGGTAAAAGGACAGGGAATTCTGGAAGTCCAGCTTGTCACCATCTCTGACACTAATTAGTGGGATGATCTTAGGCAGTTCATCTGCTCTCCTTAGCACTCACATATGTGCAAGAAATTGAATGAGATTATAGTAACTTAGATGTAATGTTACAGAACTCCTTCATTCTCCTCATAATATCTCAAATAAACCAAACCCCTTCCTAGAAACTATAACTAAAAGTAGATTATGCTATGCTCAGAAATAATGCCTGGGTGATTGTGATCCTTCCCATAAGGAAGGTGGTATAATGGTTATGCTTGCAAATATATATAGGAAGTAACTGTTTTCTAAGCATTGGAGTGTCCAGTGCAGCAAGAAACTAATACAGAATTTCAACCAACTGTAAGGCTGAGATGAGAGAAGTTTGATGCTACAAGTAAAAGATGCTCAATTATTAGAGAAATGCTAATCAAAACTACAATAAGGTATCACCTCAAATCAGTCAGCATAGCCATCTTCAAAAAGTCTGCAAATAATAAATACTGGAGAAGGTATGGAGAAAAGGGAACTCTGCTACACTGTTGGGAATATAAATTGGTATAGCTAATATGGAAAACAGTTTGGAGTTTCCTTAAAAACTAAAACTAGAACTACCATATGATTCAGAATCATCACTTCTGGTCTTCCAGAGAAAACTTATTCAGAAAGATACTTGCACCTCCATGTTCATAACAACACTGTTTACAATGGCCAAGACATGGAAGCAACTTAAGTATCCTTCAGCAGATGAATGTGTAAAGAAGATATAGTATTTACATGGGCTTCCCTGGTAGCTCAGCTGGTAAGGAATCTGCTTGCAATGCAGGAGACAAGAGTTCAATTCCTGGGTCAGGAAGGTCCCCTGAGAAGGGATAGGCTATCCACTCCAGTATTCTTGGCCTTCTCTGGTGCCTCAGCTGGTAAAGAATCTGCCTGCAATGCAGGAGACCTGGGTTTGATCCCTAAGTTGGGAAGATCCTCTAGAAGATGGCATGGCAAGCCATTCCAGTATTCTTGCCTTGTCCCCATGGACAGAGAAGCCTGACAAGCTATAGTCCATGGGGTCGCAAAGAGTCACAATTGAGCAACTAAGCACAGCATAGCACAGTATATACATACAATGGAATATTACTTAGCTATAAAAAGAATGAAATAATGCCATTTGCAGCAACATGGATGAAACTAGAAATTATTACACTAAATGAAGTAAGTCAGAGAAAAACAAATATATGACATCTCTAGTATATGGAATCTAAAAGAAGGATTCAAATGAACTTATTTACAAAACAGAAATAGACTGACATAGAAAACAAATTCATGGTTACCAAAAGGAGGGGAATAAATTTGGAATTTAGGATTAATGTATACATACTACTATATACAAAATAGATAAACAATAAGG
>SJYQ01002059.1:292976-304093 GCA_006410935.1 Redunca redunca
ACGAGTCCTGGCTAGGGCTACACTCTGGCGGACTCTGAAGGCCCTGCAACAAGTGAGCCTCAGTAACTAGAGCCCGACTGGGTGAAACTCTCTTTCATTCTTAACTGAGGACGTGGCCTAAAATCTTCCCTGTGGGCACAGGTCAGGCACTTAAAAGCCATTAGGGCACCTGCCACTTGAAGACTCTCGTGACAGGATAAGGGGGTCATGGAATGGGCTAGAAACCTCTAGGGTGCTCGCCCCCAGCAAGAAAACTTCCATGCAACGATGCAGGCACATAGTTTCAAAAGCATACCACAAGCCCAACTTTCTGGCTGCCACCACTCCCGGTAGGATTTTTTGGTGGTTGTCCTCAGTGACTTTTCTTTCTTTTCTTTCTCAGCAGCATGGGAAATAACATTGGTAAATCTGATGAGCCCGCACTCAGGGCACTGAGATATATGCTCATAAGCAGGGACTTGAGATTTCTGATGCTCAGGCCATTAAGGTCTGGGGGACCATTGTACGGTTGGCCCCCTGGGTTGCTTCAGCCAATCTGTTTTCTTGGGACATTTGGGATAGAGTACAAACCCTTGCTAGGCAACAAGAGGTTTGATGTGGTGACAAGCCTCCCTTAGGGTTCTGTCTGACCATTTCGGCCCTCAAGCCCTGCATTTCACGGAGTCGGGGGCGTCCTGACAGTGGCCCCTCTGGTTTTCCTCGTGGTTGAACATGTCCCGGCAGTACTCGCACCGGGAGCGCTCCCTGTCCTCTTTCTGCCTCCGGGACTTGCCCTGGGAGGGCTGGGTCTTGATCATGATGCCCCCACGCCCTTTGGGGTCCTCGCCCAGGCCAAAGTCTGATGAGTCCATGTAAGTGTAGTTGTAATCATGCTTGGGCACCTCGCCCTTGGCAAAGTGCACATAAGAGTCCGCGTCCTCCGTGTGGTCCAGGTATTTGCCCCTCACAGGGACATGCCGGTAATCCTCATAGCCGATAACCCTTCTACCTTCCCACAAAAATAAATTTCAAAACGTTCAAAGGGCCCTCAATGAAGCCCAGCTTGCCAGGTATACTCCTGAAGAGAATCTACAATTGTGGGTCCTGCCTAGTCCATCCTTACTTATGGCAGCCTTGGTCCAAGAGGGAAAGCCTCTACAATGGGTTCACATCTCCTTGGGGGGAACTCCCCGAGTCTATACCTGTATAGATCAAATGGCTGACTTAATACAGAAAGGAAGAGATATCGCAGTCCGATGCTATGCTCATGAACCCGATAAGATTGTTATCCCATATAGACTATCGGATTTTGAATGGATTCAAAGGAACAATGGGAGAATAGCTTTAGCCCTAGAGCGGTACCTAGGCATCCTCGACTGTCACTATGGGCCACATAAATGGGTTACTTCTTTTGGTCATTTAGATTGGAGGGCGCCCCAACTATTTCTCTTTAAGCCTATGCCAGATGCCCTCAATGCTTTTACTGATGGAGGAAAAAATGGTGCAGCAGCCGTCGTGTTCCAGCCACCACAACAGTCACAACAGCCAGATCAACATATACGAAAATATTTTGGACCTTGTGAGGGGTCCGCACAGTTTAAAGAATTATTTGCTGCTGTTATGGTGCTCACAAAAGTCCCTGAACCCATGAATCTGTTTTCTGACAGTCTTTATGTAGTAAAGTTACTTCCAGGATTGCTAAATTCTCACATACGGCTAGATAACAATCCTATTACCCCCCTTATGATACAAGCCCATACCCTGTTACTTGAACAGGTTAATCCCATTTATGTAAACCATCTTAGGGGTCATCAAAATTTACCTGGATTGCTTTCAATGGGAAATTTCCTGGCCGATAGAGTGGCCTCCCTTACAATCCAAGCTTGTAACTTACAAGATGCCTATGATCTTCACGATCTTACTCATATAAATTGGAGAGGGCTACATAAAAGGTTCCCACAGATCCCTATTAGAAAATTAAAGAAAATTATACATACTTGTAAATCCTGTCTTCCTTATTTACAAGTACCACCTTTACAGCCCCCAGGAGTAAACCCTTGAGGGCTAAAACCCAATGTGCTGTGGCAAACTGATGTAATTCATTATTCTCCTTTTGGAAAACTTAAGTATGTTTTTATGTCTATTGACACTTACTCTCATGCCTGCTGGGCTACTGCCCACACAGGAGAAAAAGCAAAACATGCTCAAATTCATTTTTTACAATGTTTTGCGACATTGGGCCTTCCCCATCAAATAAAAACAGATAATGGCCCTTGCTTCATCAGCCAGAGTTTACAAAAATTCTTCCAACAATGGCACATTCATCATAACACCGGAATCCCACATAACCCTCAGGGACAAGCCATAATTGAGTGCCACCATCAAAATTTAAAGGCTCAATTACAAAAACAAAAAGGGGGAATAAGCCCTCACCAGCAACTTGGAATGGCACTCTTTACTCTTAAATTTTTCAAAGAATGAACCGATACCATGTTTTCAAAAACATTGGTCTAACCAAGAAATAAAACCTGAAATACAAGTAAGATGGAAAGACCCTATCACTGGCCAGTGGAAGGGGCCCGATCCACTCCGTAAAATGGGAAGAAGATTCGGATGCATATTCCCCATTGGGGACCCTAGCCTTATATGGGTGCCAGCAAGGAATCTTAAATTTACACCACAAGAGAGAGGTCAAATCTTAAAATCTGACACAGAGACATTCACATATTGAGCCCAGGAACAAAAAATTCCTGAGGCGATCTTTTGTTTCCTTTCAGATCATCGATGTGGCGACCCTGGTGGACACTGCTCCTGGTGATCGTCGGATTACCTATCCTCTCCTTGCTGACCTTCGTCATTGCCACAGGCTGTGCAACAGTTTTTAGAATCTTTGAAGCCTGGATTTAACGACACATCAACCATGAGGGTACAACAGTATCAGCGTCCATGCTGGGAGTTCAACAAACTCAGACCATCGAGGATTTAAAACCAGCTCAAACACCTGAGATACGCCATGGCGGGACTCCGACAGCAGCTTTGTTTCCATGCCAGAGCGATCGGGACATTGGTTGTTTTGGCACGCATAGACTGCGATGTGAGATACCCCAGCTTTTGTCTGACAGCTTTTCCAGTGTTAAATGACTCTAACANGGGACAAGCCATAATTGAGTGCCACCATCAAAATTTAAAGGCTCAATTACAAAAACAAAAAGGGGGAATAAGCCCTCACCAGCAACTTGGAATGGCACTCTTTACTCTTAAATTTTTCAAAGAATGAACCGATACCATGTTTTCAAAAACATTGGTCTAACCAAGAAATAAAACCTGAAATACAAGTAAGATGGAAAGACCCTATCACTGGCCAGTGGAAGGGGCCCGATCCACTCCGTAAAATGGGAAGAAGATTCGGATGCATATTCCCCATTGGGGACCCTAGCCTTATATGGGTGCCAGCAAGGAATCTTAAATTTACACCACAAGAGAGAGGTCAAATCTTAAAATCTGACACAGAGACATTCACATATTGAGCCCAGGAACAAAAAATTCCTGAGGCGATCTTTTGTTTCCTTTCAGATCATCGATGTGGCGACCCTGGTGGACACTGCTCCTGGTGATCGTCGGATTACCTATCCTCTCCTTGCTGACCTTCGTCATTGCCACAGGCTGTGCAACAGTTTTTAGAATCTTTGAAGCCTGGATTTAACGACACATCAACCATGAGGGTACAACAGTATCAGCGTCCATGCTGGGAGTTCAACAAACTCAGACCATCGAGGATTTAAAACCAGCTCAAACACCTGAGATACGCCATGGCGGGACTCCGACAGCAGCTTTGTTTCCATGCCAGAGCGATCGGGACATTGGTTGTTTTGGCACGCATAGACTGCGATGTGAGATACCCCAGCTTTTGTCTGACAGCTTTTCCAGTGTTAAATGACTCTAACAGGTGAAGAAGGGAGCAATGGATCTATGGGACTGGATACAAAGTCCATTTACCTGGTTTCTATCTGATTGTTTTTGTTGTTTTACTTGTTGTAGTGTTAAAGATAAAAAACCACACAGCCCACAATAGATGTTTATAACAACAACAACTACAAAAAATGTTATGCTTGCCCAGGTCGCGGAAAAGGAGCCCCACATTGGGCACCCACAAAACCCCTGGATTTGTTTAAGCCCTTCAAGAGATTAACCGAGACATATAAATAAAAAGAGTTCTAGATGCCCATCATCTAGAGAGATTCCACCTAGCTCCCAAGAGGTGGCTGGATAGCCAATGACGGGTAAGACCCTCAGAGGAGGGCAACCTAAGACAGGCACAGCTGCGAGACGGGCTGGCGAGGCTGGAGGTTGGCTGCCTACAGCTTTACGCCTTGTTCTACAGAACATCAATACAAATGTCTCGAGGGCTTAAATAAAATAAAAAAGGGGGAGATGTGGGGCCCTAATTGGGAAACCTTAAAATAGAAAGCTTTGTGGTCGGAAATGGAAACAAAGATGGCGGCTGGCGGAAGCGATGGGGGCGTGGTCTATGTTGTCAAAACTTCTGATTGGCTCTCTTGGTTTCTGTGCACGTGGACAGCGCCTGATCACTATAGACTCCTGTTATAATGATAGCACATGACGATTTGACCTTTAACATGATTGGTGCACCTCCCCCCACTTGCCTTTATAAGCAGGGAGCTTGCAGCAATAAAGCAGAACCACACTAGATGGAACCCATGTTGCGTCTTATTGTCTCTCGCTCGCCGAGGGGCTGGGTTGGCGGACAGCAGGCTCACTTTTCCTTGGGACCCCTCGGCTCTCTGCTGAGGGAAGTTCCACTGCCTCTCTCTCTTTCTGTGGAGCACCCCCCCCACACCCCGCCGCACAATATTGCATAGGAACCTGGAATGTCAGGTCAATGAATCAAGGCAAATTGGAAGTGGTCAACCAGGAGATGGCAGGAGTGAACGTCGACATCCTAGGAATCAGTGAACTAAAATGGACTGGAATGGGTGAATTAAACTCAGATGACCATTATTTCTACTACTATGGGCAGGAATCCCTTAGGAGAAATGGAGTAGCCATCATGGTCAACAAAAGAGTCCGAAATGTAGTGCTTGGATGCAATCTCAAAAATGACAGAATGATATCTGTTCGTTTCCAAGGCAAACCATTCAATATCACAGTAACGAAAGTCTATGCCCCAATCAGTAAGGCTGGAGAAGCTGAAGTTGAATGTTTCTATGAAGACCTACAAGACCTTTTAGAACTAACACCCAAGAAAGATGTCCTTTTCATTATAGGGGACTGGAATGCAAAAGTAGGAAGTCAAGAAACACCTGGAGTAACAGAAATTTGGCCTTGGAATGCTGAATGAAGCAGGGCAAAGACTAATAGAGTTTTGCCAAGAGAACGCACTGGTCATAGCAAACACCCTCTTCCAACAACACAAGAGAAGACTCTGGACATGGACATCACCAGATGGTCAACACTGAAATCAGATTGATTATATTCTTTGCAGCCAAAGATGGAGAAGCTCTATACAGGCATCAAAAAAAAAAGACTGAGAGCTGACTGTGACTCAGATCATGAACTCCTTATTGCCAAGTTCAGACTGAAATTGAAGAAAGTAGGGAAAACCACTAGACCATTCAGGTATGACCTATATCAAATCCCACATGATTATACAGTGGAAGTGAGAAATAAATTTAAGGGCCTAGATCTGATAGATAGAGTGCCTGATGAACTATAGAATGAGGTTTGTGACATTGTACAGGATACAGGGATCAAGATCATCCCCATGGAAAAGAAATGCAAAAAAGCAAAATGGCTGTCTGGGGAGGCCTTACAAATGGCTGTGAAAAGAAGAGAGGCAAAAGCAAAGGAGAAAAGGAAAGATATAAGCATCTGAATGCAGAGTTCCAAAGAATAGCAAGAAGAGATAAGAAAGCCTTCTTCAGCAAACAATGCAAAGAAATAGAGGAAAACAACAGAATGGGAAGGGCTAGAGATCTCTTCAAGAAAACTAGAGATACCAAGGGAACATTTCATGCAAAGATGGCTAGATAAAGGACAGAAATGGTATGGACCTAACAGAAGCAGAAGATATTAAGAAGAGGTGGCAAGAATACACGGAAGAACTGTACAAAAAAGATCTTCATGACCCGGATAATCACGATGGTGTGATCACTCACCTAGAGCCAGGCATCCTGGAATGTGAAGTCAAGTGGGCCTTAGAAAGCATCACTACGAACAAAGCTAGTGGAGGTGATGGAATTCCAGTGGAGCTATTTCAAATGCTGAAAGATGATGCTGTGAAAGTGCTGCACTCAATATGCCAGCAAATTTGAAAAACTCACCAGTGGCCACAGGATTGGAAAAGGTCGGTTTTCATTCAAATCCCAAAGAAAGGCATTGTCAAAGAATGCTCAAACTACCACACAATTGCACTCATCTCACACTCTAGTAAAGTAATGCTCAAAATTCTCCAAGCCAGGCTTCAACAATATGTGAACCGTGAACTTCCTGATATTCAAGCTGGTTTTAGAAAAGGCAGAGGAACCAGAGATCAACTTGCCAACATTCGCTGGATCATGGAAAAAGCAAGAGAGTTCCACAAAAACATCTATTTCTGCTTTATTGACTATGCCAAAGCCTTTGACTGTGTGGATCACAATAAACTGTGGAAAATTCTGAGAGAGATGGGAATACCAGACCACCTGACCTACCTCTGGAGAAACCTATATGCAGGTCAGGAAGCAACAGTTAGAACTGGACATGGAACAACAGACTGGTTCCAAATAGGAAAAGGAGTACGTCAAGGCTGTATATTGTCACCCTGCTTGTTTAACTTCTATGCAGAATACATCATAAGAAACGCTGGGCTGGAAGAAGCACAAGCTGGAATCAAGATTGCCGGGAGAAATATCAATAACCTCAGATATGCAGATGACACCACCCTTATGGCAGAAAGTGAAGAACTAAAGAGCCTCATGGTGAAAGAGGAGAGTGAAAAAGTTGGTGTAAAGCTCAAAATTCATAAAACTACTACCATGACATCTGGTCCCATCACTTCATGGCAAATAGATGGGGAAACACTGGCTGACTTTACAATTTTTTTGCTCCAAAATCACTGCAGATGGTGATTACAGCCATGAAATTAGAATACGCTTACTCTTTGGAAGGAAAGTTCTGACCAACCTAGACAGCATATTAAAAAGCAGAGACATTACTTTTCCAACAAAGGTCTTAGTCAAGGCTATGGTTTTTCCAGTAGTCATGTTTGGATGTGAAAGTTAGACTATAAAGGAAGCTGAGCACCGAATAATTGATGCTTTTGAACTGTGGTGTTGGAGAAGACACTTTAGAGTCCCTTGGACTGCCAGGAGATCCTACCAGTCCATCTTAAAGGAGATCAGTCCTGGGTGTTCATTGGAAGGACTGTTGTTGAAGCTGAGACTCCAAAACTTTGGCCACCTGATGTGAAGAGCTGACTCATTTGAAAAGACCCTGTTGCTGAGAAAGATTGAGGGCAGGAGGAGAAGGGGACGACAGAGGATGAGACGGTTGGATGGCATCACCGACTCAATGGACATGGGTTTGGGTGGACTCCGGGAATTGGTGAGGGACAGGGAGTCTTGGCGTGCTGCAGTTCATGGTGTCACAAAGAGTTGGACATGACTGAGTGACTGAACTGAACTTTTTGGCCAAGTTTAATTCACTGCATGTTTTGTAAATACAGTCTTATTGGAGATCAGCCATACTCATTCATTTATATATTGCCTGTGGCTTCACTTGAACTAAAGTGGCAGAATTCATTAGTTGATACAGGATTATATGGCTTGAAAAGCCCAAAACACTTATTATCCAGCTCCTTAAATAAACAGTGTGTTAGGTCTTGCTTTAGATAGATTTAACACATGTAAAATACTGTTAATAGAGGTTAACATATAAATATTTATCATATATTAGCTAAAATTATGAATAGACACAGGGAGAAGAAATGTATCTGGAATACTTTGCACCTGAAAATACTGCAAACAGCAGAAAAGAACAGCTTCCCCGATTAGCAATATTATCCAAAGTATATTGTTCTTAACTTTTGATGAGTTTTAAGATAAAACAGATACAATAATTTTTATTTGGAGGCACAATAATCCTCATCATGTAAAGTATATTTGGAAACTCTATTATGCCAATGCATTTCAAATTATGGTGCTCTACCTGTAACATTTTCTTGGCATTTACTCCAAATGTGATTTTTTCACAATGGTAAAATGAAAGATTGGCTTTAGAAGCATTATATCAAAATTTTCTACCCAAGTCCTTGACCCAGGAAATACTACATAAGGCTGAACCAATGGGATATTTTTGAGCTGTCTCAAATATTGGCATTTCTCCACCAGGTTAGAGAGAAGAAGAGTCCAAAGGAAACTTGTCATGAGGGAATTTCCAGTCCTGATCCCATACAGTAATTACAGTCATTAACTCCAAGTAGTTGTCACCCACAGAAGGTAACTGTTTAAAACAAATATATTAAATAATGTTAGGACACCATTGGCATGTAGCTACTCTCTTCCCTGTTCTCATTAGGAAAATTTATTTTAAAATAAGCTTCAAACAGATAGAAAATTTAATTGAAGTTCACTGGGTGTTTGTATTCTCTCAGTCCATTTGTGCCACATACATCCAGGCTTGAACCAACATTATGAAGTATGTACTCTACCTGATGCTGTGGGCACTTAAAATTAACAATTGGAGTTTTGCTCTCTGGGAGTTAAGTGAGATGGCTGGATGGCATCACCGACTCGATGGACGTGAGTCTGAGTGAACTCCGGGAGTTGGTAATGGACAGGGAGGCATGGCGTGCTGCAATTCATGGGGTCACAAAGAGTCGGACACAACTGACCAACTGAACTGAGGCATTAAAATTCAATATTGAAGTATAATACAAAGCCAAATGTATTTACTACCAAGTCATTTTGTGCTGTGGGACAACAGAAGGAAAAGAGGGCAGTCTGATTGACATGCCCTGGAAATGCTATGTGGAAATGCCCTTTGATTTGAGCCTTCATGGATAACTTGGCATTTCCTGGCTTCAAAACAGTCCCAGGTGATTGAAACTTTAAGATAACTATATCAATATATATGAGGGCTTCCCTGGTGGCTCAATGGTAAAGAGACCACCAGCCGACAGAGACATAGATCCAATCCCTGGGTCAGGAAGATCCCCTGGAGAAGGAAATGGCAACCCACTTCAGTATTTTTGCCTGGGAAATCCCATAGACAAAGGAACCTGGTGTGTTCCAGTCTATGTGGTCACAAAGATTCCAACACAACTTAGCAATTGAACAACAAGAAGAAGAATAACCTTCTGCATAGCACAGGGACCTCTACTCAATAGTCTGTAATAATCTATATGGGAATAGAATCTAAAAAAGAGTATATACATGTATAACTGACTTTTCTATACAACAGAAAATAACACAACTTTGTAAATCAGCAGTACTCTGAAAAATTAAAGAAAGAAATAAAAGATTGTTAATGGAGTATTTTTGCACTGTGTTAACCATACACTATAGGAAAACATGAATCAAGAGAAAGTTTTCAGGTAAGAATAAAATATATTTAAATTCTCAAAGTTCTCCCCAATGGATAATAAAAGACAAAAAAAAAAAAAAAAGGTACACATTGACCCTTGGAAGAGGTAAATTTCCCTTTATTCCATCTATTGGTCTTAGTAAAAGAAATAGATATTTATATATTTTTAGGAAAGAGGAAAATAATTCTGAGTCTTTGTAAGAGTAAACTCTCTCCCTGTATTGTCCTATTTAATATTTTCTATTATGATTCTCATTTTGGATTATGCCTTTGTCCCATGAAGCTGGTACAATAAGATAGACTGAGGTGACTAGTAGAGGAAGCTTAGACCACGTGCTCTGGAGCATAGCTATAAAGAAGACTCCTCTTTCCTTGTCCTATTTGTTCTTGGACTTATTGGAGGAGCTAGTAATTCAATGTGAACTTAGAAAAGAGTTTGGCAAACTCATCATTATTGATACTTGGCCAGATAGTTCTTTGCTGGGAGGGAGAGGGGGGTTTCTTCTGCATTATAGGATATTTAGTAACATCTATGACCTCCACCCCTTCACGGAGAAGCCGTGAAGAGATACCCAATGCCCAAGGTAAGAGAAACACAGTAAGAGGGTAGGTGTTGCAAGAGGGCATCAGAGGGCAGACACACTGAAATAAGAGAAAACTAGTCAATCTAAGCACAACTAGGACCACAGCCTTGTCTAACTCAATGAAACCAAGCCATGCCTGCGGGACAACCCAAGACAGGTGGGTCATGGTGGAGAGGTCTGACACAATGTGGTCCACTGGAGAAGGGAAAGGCAAACCACTTCAGTATTCTTGCCTTGAGAACCCCATGAACAGTATGAAAAGGCAAAATAATAGGATACTGAATGAGGAACTCCCCAGGTCGGTAGGTGCCCAATATGCTACTGGAGATCATGGAGAAATAACTCCAGAAAGAATGAAGGGATGGAGCCAAAGCAAAATCAATCCTCAGTTGTGGATGTGACTGGTGATAGAAACAAATTTCAATGCTGTAAAGAGCAATATTGCATAGGAACATAAATGTCAGGTTCATGAATCAAGGCAAATTGGAAGTGGTCAAACAAGAGATGGCAAGAGTGAACGTCGACATTCTAGGAATCAGTGAACTAAAATGGACTGGAATGGGTGAATTTAACTCAGATGACCATTATTTCTACTACTGTGGGCAGGAATCCCTCAGAAGAAATGGAGTAGCCATCATGGTCAACAAAAGAGTCCGAAATGCAGTACTTGGATGCAATCTCAAAAACGACAGAATGATCTCTGTTCGTTTCCAAGGCAAACCATTCAATACTACCGTAATCCAAGTCTATGCCCCAACCAGTAAGGTTAAAGAAGCTGAAGTTGAACGGTTCTATGAAGATCTACAAGACCTTGTACAACTCACACCCAAAAAAGATGTCCTTTTCATTATAGGAGACTGGAATGCAAAAGTAGGAAGTCAAGAAACACCTGGAGTAACAGGCAAATTTGGCCTTGAAATGCGGAATGAAGCAGGGCAAAGAATAATAGAGTTTTGCCAAGAAAATGCACTG
>SJYQ01002059.1:304300-319355 GCA_006410935.1 Redunca redunca
ACAACAGAATGGGAAAGACTAGAGATCTCCTCAAGCAAACTAGAGATATCAAGGGAATATTTCATGCAAAAATGGGCTCGATAAAGGACAGAAATGGTATGGACCTAACAGAAGCAGAAGATATTAAGAAGAGGTGGCAAGAATACACGGAAGAACTGTACAAAAAAGATCTTCACGACCAGGATAATCACGATGCTGTGATCACTCACCTAGAGCCAGACATCCTGGAATGTGAAGTCAAGTGGGCCTTAGAAAACATCACTACGAACAAAGCTAATGGAGGTGATGGAATTCCAGTGGAGCTATTTCAAATGCTGAAAGATGATGCTGTGAAAGTGCTGCACTCAATATGCCAGCAAATTTGGAAAACTCACCAGTGGCCACAGGACTGGAAATGGTCAGTTTTCAGTCCAATCCCAAAGAAAGGCAATGCCAAAGAATGCTCAAACTACCACACAATTGCACTCATCTCACACTCTAGTAAAGTAATGCTCAAAATTCTCCAAGCTAGGCTTCGCGATATGTGAACCGTGAACTTCCTGATATTCAAGCTGGTTTTTGAAAAGGCAGAGGAACCAGAGATTAAATTGCCAACATCTGCTGGATCATGGAAAAAGCAAGAGAGTTCCACAAAAACATCTATTTCTGGTTTATTGACTATGCCAAAGCCTTTGACTGTGTGGATCACAATAAACTGTGGAAAATTCTGAGAGAGATGGGAATACCAGACCACCTGACCTGCCTCTGGAGAAATCTGTATGCAGGTCAGAAAGCAACAGCTAGAACTGGACATGGAAAAACAGACTGGTTCCAAATAGGAAAAGGAGTACGTCAAGGCTGTATATTGTCACCCTGCTTGTTTAACTTCTATGCAGAATACATCATGAGAAATGCTGGACTGGAAGAAACACAAGCTGGAATCAGGATTGCCAGGAGAAATATCAATAACCTCAGATATGCAGATGACACCACCTTATGGCAGAAAGTGAAGAGGAACTAAAAATCCTCTTGATGAAAGTGAAGGAGGAGAGTGAAATAATTGGCTTAAAACTCAATATTCAGAAAACGAAGATCATGGCATCCGGTCCCATCACTTCACGGGAAATAGATGGGGAAACAGTGGAAACAGTGTCAGACTTTATTTTTGGGAGCTCCAAAATCACTGCAGATGGTGACTGCAGCCATGAAATTAAAAGACGCTTACTCCTTGGAAGAAAAGTTATGACCCACCTACATAGTATATTCAAAAGCAGAGACATTACTTTGCTGACTAAGGTCCGTCTAGTCAAGGCTATGGATTTTCCTGTCGTCATGTATGGATGTGAGAGTTGGACTGTGAAGAAAGCTGAGCACCAAAGAATTGATTCTTTTGAACTGTGGTGTTGGAGAAGACCCTTGAGAGTCCCTTGGACTGCAAGGAGACCCAACCAGTCCATTCTGAAGGAGATCAGCCCCGGGATTTCTTTGGAAGGAATGATGCTAAAGCTGAAACTCCAGTACTTTGGCCACCTCATGCAAAGAATTGACTTATTGGAAAAGACCTGATGCTGGGAGGGATTGGGGGCAGGAGGAGAAGGGGACGACAGAGGATGAGATGGCTTTATGGCATCACTGACTCGATGGACATGAGTTTGAGTGAACTCCGGGAGTTGGTGATGGACAAGGAGGCCTGGCGTGCTGTAATTCATGGGGTCGGAAAGAGTCGGACATGACTGAGCGACTGAACTGAACTGAACTGATGACCTCCACCCACTAGATGCCAAAACACTCCCCTGTGTGATAACTAAAATATCTCCAGACTTTGCCAAACATCCCCTCAAGACAGAAAATTGTTCCCAGCTGACAACTAGTTGCCTAGAGACAAAGCAGGACAAGAAGGCTCAGTATGTTGGGTTCTAAATATGGGGCTTGTCTCTTACAAACAGGAGAATGTTAATGGTGTCTCATAATCCACTTAAGTACACAGAGCATTTTTGTTGTTGTTCAGTCCCTAAGTCATGTCCAGCTCTTTGGAAACCCATGGATTGTAGCATGCCAGGCCCTTCTGTCCTCCACTGTCTCCCGGAGTTTGGTCAAATTCATGTCCATTCAGTCAGTGACACCATCCAACAATCTCATCCTTTACAATCCCCTTCTCCTATTGCCTTCAATCTTTCCCAGCATCAGGGTCTTATTCAATGAGTTGGCTCTTTGCATCTTGTGACCAAAATATTGGTGCTTCAACATCAGTCAGTTGTTCCAGAGACTAATCAGGGTTGACTTCCCTTAGGACTGACTGGCTTGATCTCTTTGCTGTCCAAGGGACTCTCAAGAGTCTTCTGGAGCACGAGTGCTGTCTTTGTGGTCCAGCTCTCACAACCAGACATGACTACTGGAAAAACTATAGCTTTGATTATAAGGATCTTTGTTGCCGAAGTGATGTCCCTGCTTTTTAATATGCTCTCCAGTTTTGTCATACCTTTCCTTTCAAGGAATAAGGGTCTTTTAATTTCATGGCTGCAGTGACTCTGGAGCCCAAGGAATGTTGAATGCTGAGTTTAAAGCCAGTTTTTTCACTCTCCTCTTTCACCTTCATTAAGAGGCTCTTTAGTTCCTTTCATTTTCTGTCATTAGACTGGTATCATCTTCATATCTAAAGTTGTTGATATTTCTCCTGGCAATCTTGGTTCCAGCTTGTGATTTATCCAGCCTGGCATTTCACATGATGTACACTGCATAAAAGTTAAATAAGCAGAGTAACAGTATACACAAAGCATATATGTTAATAAATGTGGTTTTAAAACTGATAATGAAGAACTATAATTTTTTCCTAGAACATCCTCTCTTCTAGTTCCCATTAGAAACCTTATACTAAGTAGCCCTTCAAGGATTCAAATGTTGAGAATGCTAAGGTCGTAGGTTACTACTAAATATAATTATTTCAACCCAATTCAGAATTTTAACTCTTTTTTGATAACACACTAGATATACAGTTTAAAATAGTTTCTGGCTCCCAGTCACCAAAATAAATAAATAAGTAAAATGGGAAAGAATGTTCACTTACCAATAATTCAGGTTGGATTGAGAGAAAATGTAGCTTAATTTATGGCATAGAATGGCTCTTGCTTCTGAACAAGAGGACAAGAAGAAACCTCAAAAACCTGGGGTATATGGCATCTCAAGAAATTGCTCTTTGAGTGGAACAAAGTAGTATTTTCATCCTCCTGACCAATCTAAAGCAATTTTCCTTCTTTTACCAAGAGAAAGTGCGTGAGAGAGCAAGAACAAGAATGAGTGAGAGAGAGAACGGTAGAAAATAAGATAACTGAGTAGAATAAGGCTAATTCAGGGTAAAATAATGCTCTTTGGGGATAAAGAAGAGTAGTGTGTAAATAAGAGTCCTAGTAATTTTGGCATAGTGAAGTTATATTATTTAAAGTAAAAATGTAAGCTAAAAGTGTATATTTTCATAGTTCACCATATCAGACAGGATATGGAGAATATGCCATTTCATTATAGTAGAAACACTCTAGTTTCTGGGAATTGAATGAGGTGCTGTGCACGACAGAAGTCTCCACTGATAGATTTTAAGGGAGATTTGGCCGTGACTCACCTGAACAGAAAGCTGGCCTAGGATCAAGCTGTACATCCTGAATGGTACAAATGCTGAACTAATGAAATCTCACTTTATCCAAGGCTAAGTAAGGGTTGTAAAAAATTGAACAGAACAAAGGAAAGAAGAGAGCATCCAGGAGAATTGAATGCAGAATATCCTTCTGAAAATGACCTAATGCACAATTCATAACATCATTTGACTACCTCAACAGAATTCAGTAAAGTGAGGCCACTAAAAATTAATGCAGGAATCCATGTAGAGAAAAAGATTAAGCTGAAAAGACAACAAAGAAGAAAAGTGGCTGTATTAGAAAGGGTGATAGCCTAGATAATAAAGACTGTCACTGGGGGACTGCAGCTTCTGTTTAGGGTGTAGAAATCTGGAAAAAGCATGAACCCCACCCTGTGTGTGTGTTCACCATGAAACACCTGGGTACTATACAAAATTACATTTTTTAATAATTGTCATAAAGTCATAAAGTCTCTGTAAAGATGGTGTCTTTGATGAGAGACAGAACTCAAGCACTGGCTCAACTGGAGAAAAGCATGGGAAGAGAAAAAGGCACCAGAAAAGTGAGTAAGAACTTAAATAAAAATTTTATAGTATTTTTGGAAAAAACTGAGATTTGGCTACCATGAGTGATTGAAACCCCTAGAAGCCAAAAACATCAGAAGAGTTTGCACCTGTTCTCAGACTCTGCTGCACAGCCTTCACTTAGTAGTCAAAAGAGAGTAAAGTTGTCTTGGAGGACTGGAGTAAGCTCTACTCAATGGTGCAGGGCTGGTGGAGGGGCACGTCTGCTGCTACAGAAAAGGCAGAAAGCACCACAGAAAGCATTGTTGCTAAAGAACAGTAAGCCCTGACATTCCAGAGGACACAGGAGAAAAACCCTTGTGGCTGGGGAAGGAAAATGAAAAACACCCTTCTCACAAAGGAAGTGTCAGGACTATGAAATTTACATAGAAAGATAAAGAAACTAGAATAGTCAGAATAACTATGAAAGAAGGACAAAAATGGAGCTTTCAATCTACTTGATATCAAAGTTTACCAAAAAGCAACATTCTCAAGGCAATGTGGTGTTGGCAAAGGGTTGGAATAGATTAAAACAGAACATTGGAATAGAAGAGAAAGTTCAGAAACAGACCCATACAGATAAGGTTACTTTTCAACAAAGGTTCAAATTATTGCTGCTACCTCTGCAGTATTATTGCCTAATATTTACTAATTGTTGATTTGCACTATTATAAACCATTTACCTGAGTTATTTCACTTAATAATAGTTTTGTGACGATGTTGCTATTGTTCTCTTCATTTAATGGAGAAGAAAAATAAAGCTTAGAAGGGTCATATTATATGGTAAAATCATAAAAATAGTGAGTGTCCAGTAGCCTCTGGTGAAGCTCTGGGTGACAGTGGCCTGCCGAGGGGACACGAGCACTGAATACAACAGTCCTGGGGGCCATGGCATGCTGGCATAAGCCTTTCTGAAGGAGGTCACCATTACCCCCACCATAGTTTGACCTCAGGCCAAATTATAGGGAGGAAACACAGCCCCACCCATCATCAGAAAATTGGATTTAAGATTTACTGAGCATAGTTCTGCCCAGCAGAGCAAGACTCAGTTTGCCCCACAGCCAGTACATTCCATCAGGAAGCTTCCACAGCCTCTTATCCTTATCCATCAGAGGCCAGACAGATTGAAAACCACAGTCACAGAAAGCTAACCAAACTGATCATATGGATCACAGCCTTGTCTAACTGAAAGAAACTATGAGCAATGCTGTGTAGGGCCACCCAAGACAGAAGAGTCATGGTGGAGAGTTCTGACAAAATGTGGTCCACTGGAGAAGGGAATGGCAAATCACTTTAGCATTCTCACCTTGAGAACCCAATCAACAGTATGAAAAGGCAAAAAGGTATGACAGTGAAAGATGAACTTCCCATGTCGGTAGGTGCCCAATATTCTACTGGAGAAAAGCAGAGAATTAAGTCCAGAAGGAATGAAGAGGATGAGCCAAAGCAGAAACAAAGCCCAATTGTGTATGTGACTGATGGTGGAAGTAAAATCTGATGCTATTAAGAACAATATTGAATAGGAATATGGAATGTTAGGTCCATGAATCAAGGTAAATTGGAAGTGGTCAAACAGGAGATGCCAAGACTAAACATTGACACTTTAGGAAAAAGTGAACTAAAATGAACTGGAATGGATGAATTTAATTAAATGATCATTATATCTACTACTGTGGACAAGAATCCCTTAGAAGAAATGGAATAGCCTTCAAAATCAACCAAAGAGTTGAAAATGCAGTACTTGGGTAATCTCAAAAATGACAGAATGATCTCTGTTGGTTTCCAAGGCAAACCATTCAATATCACATTAACCCAAGTCTATGCCCCAACCACTAATGCTGAAGAGGCTGAAGTTGAATGGTTCTGTGAAGACCTACAAGACCTTATAAAACTAACACCAAAAAAAAAAAAAAAAAAGAAAGAGTCCTTTTCATNAAAAAAAAAAGAAAGAAAGAGTCCTTTTCATCATAGGGGATTGGAATGCAAAGGTAGGAAGTCAAGATACCTGGAGTAACAGGAAAGTTTGGTCTTGGAACAAAAAGAAGCAGCACAGAGTTAACAGAGTTTTTCCAAGAAAACACACTGGTCATAGCAGACAACCTCTTTCAACAACACAAGAGATGACTCTACACATGGACATCACCAGATGGTCAACACTGAAATCAGACTGATTATATTCTTTCCAGCCAAAGATGGAGAAGCTCTATACAGTCAGCAAAAACAAGAGTGGGAAATGACTGTGGCTCAGATCATGAACTCCTTATTGCCAAATTCAGACTTAAATTTAATAAAGTAGGGAAAAGCACTCAGCCACTCAGGTAAGATCTAAATCAAATCCCTTATGATTATACAGTGTAAGGGACAAACAAATCCAAGGGATTATAGATCTGATAGAGTGACTGAAGAACTGTTGATGGAGGTTTGTAACATGGTATGGGAGGCAGTGATCAAGATCATCTCAAAAAAAAGTAATGCAAAAAGGCAAAATAATTGCCTGAGGAGGCCTTAAAAATATCTGAGAAAAGAAGAGAAGCTAAAGACAAAGGATAAAAGGAAAGATATACCCATCTGAATGCAGAGTTCCAAAGAATAGCAAGGAGAGATGAGAAAGCCTTCCTAATTGAGCGATTGCAAAGAAATAGAGAAAAACAATAGAAATAAAAGGCTAGAGCTCTCTTCAAAAAACTTGGATACCCAGGGAGCATTTTATGTAAAGATGGACACAATAAAGGACAGAAATTGTATGGACCTAACAGATGCAGAAGATATTAAGAAGAGTTGTCAAGAATACACAGAAGAACTATACAAAAAAAAAAAAAAAAATCTCTATGACCCAGATAACTGCACCACCTTGAGCTAGACATCCTGGAGTGTGAAGTCAACTGGGCCTTAGGAAGCATCACTGGAAACAAAGCTAGTGGAGGTGATGGAATTCCAGCAGAGCTATTTCAAATCCTAAAAGATGATGCTGTGAAAGTGTTGCACTCAATATGCCAGCAAATTAGGAAAACTCAGCAGTGGCCACAGGACCGGAAAAGGTCAGTTTTCATTCCAATCCCAAAGAAAGGCAATGCCAAAGAATGTTCAAAATACTGCACAATTGTACTCATTTACACACTAGCAAAGTAGCGCTCAAAATTCTCCAAGCTGGCTTCAACAGTCCATGAACTGAAAACTTTCAGATATTCAACCTGGATTTAGAAAATGTGGAGGAACCAGAGATCAAATTGAGAACACTTGTTGGATCACAGAAAAAGCAAGAGAATTCCAGAGAAACTTCTACTTCCCCTCCATTGACTAAGCAAAAACTTTGGTACTGTAGATCACAACAAACTGAAAAATTCTTAAAGAGATGTGAATACCAGACAGACTGCCTTAACTGCCTCCTGAGAAATCTGTGGGCAGGTCTAGTTCTAACTGTTGTTAGACACAGTTAGAACTAACAACAATTAGAACTGGACATGAAACAATGGACTGGTTCCAAATTGGGAAATGAGTACATCAAGGCTGTATATCGTCACCCTGTTTATTCAACTTACATGCAGAGTACATCATGTGAAATGCCAGGCTGGATGAAGCACAATCTGGAATCAAGATTGCCAGGAGAAACACAAATAACCTCAGATATGCAGATGACACCACACTTAATGGCAGAAGTGAAGAGGAACTAAAGAACCTTTCAATGAAAGTGAAAGAGGAGAGTGAAAAAGCTGGCTTAAACTCAACATTCAAAAAATGAAGATCATGGCATCTGTTCCTGTCACTTCATGCCAACTAGAATGGAAAACAATGGAAACAGTGACAGTTTTTATTTTATTGGGCTCCAAAACCACTGCAGATGGTGACTGCAGCCATAAAATTAAAAGACGCTTGCTCCTTGGAAGAAAAGTTATGACCAACCTAGACAGCAAATTTAAAAAGCAGAGACGTAACTTTAACAACAAAGGTCCATCTAGTCAAAGCTATGGCTTTTCCAGTGGTCATGTATGGATGTGAGAGTTGGACCATAAAGAAAGCTGAGTGCTGAAGAATTGATGCTCTTAAACCATGGTGTTAGAAAAGACTCTTGGAGAGTCCCTTGGACTGCAAAGAGATAGAACCAGTGAATCCTGAAGAAAATCAGTCCCGAATATTCATTGGAAGGACTGATGCTGAAGCTGAAGTTCCAGCTTTGGTCACATGATGCAAAGAGCTGACTCATTAGAAAAGACAGTGATGCTGAGAAAGATTGAATGCAGGAGACGGGGACAGCAGAGAACGGATGGTCGGATGGCATCACTGGCTCAATGGACATGAGTTTGAGCAAGCTCTGGGAGATAGTGAAGGATGCAGGAGCCTGGCATGCTTCAGTCCATGGGGTCACAAAGAGTTTGGCATGACTGACCAACAGAACACCAATAATAAGAAAATACATGGACATATATTCTTACCAAGTAAGAACTTCAAATAAGAATTGAAAGAAAAAATAGCTGTAAGAAACATGGTCTTTGTGCAAATAGATGGGAGGTTATCTCTAATCAGTAATATTANTTATCATTAAGTCTGGAAAGAATTAGCTTTTTAAAATTTTTGGTGTTTCCACTTATGACAGGTTTTAATTTCTTCTTAGTGTGTCTCACTCAGTTCTAGTTATTGATGCTTCTTTTGTTTTCTCTTGGTTTAGGTTTTTATTATTATAGTCATTGAAAAATTTTAAATCCTACTTTCTTTCCTTTACAGAACTATTATTATATTAAGTATCTCTGGAAAATTGTTTCAGTATTAAAATATTCCAATATCATGTTTCAATAGCACATTGTTTTCGGTTTGCTATAAAGTCTACAAACAGAGCCAGCACATAATGGTGACTTTGAGCCTCCATTAACTATTGACTGAATTAATTCTATGATGCTACCTTTGACTTATTCCTTTAAAGTGGCTTTAAAATTCCACTTAGGAAATTCTCTGAGGCCTCTATTTTTATAATTTCTCCACATTGTTTACATGGCATAAAGGCAATATATTTAAATGCAAATTCTGCTGCCATGTTTTGAGCACCTGCCATAGCCTAGATTCTGTGATCAGCTCTCATACACATACAGCCTTAATTACTCTTCACAACACCACAAGATATGTATTATTTAACTCCTTTTTAAGTGAGAATGCATTTTAAACTCTTAAAGAAAGATAACGAGCATGTTTTAAATTCTGAGAAACCTCTTCCTACGTTCCTTACTTAAAAATCATGAAGAAAACAGCTTTTTAGAGCAGATTTTTCAAGTGTGGAACTTTTACATTTTTTCAGATGGGTTTCTTAGGTTGGCTTTTGTGTGGCATTTGTATACGGAGCAACGTGTTCTTTATACTATCCCTTATCTAAAGCAGTGGAATTTTCTCTGAACAGCATTTAAGTCAGCAAGAGAGAAAACTGCAGCCCATGAAGTACTTATAAGATTGCAAGGGAAGTTCAATCTAATGAAATATGACCCTCGAAAGGCTCAGATATTCTGAACTTTCATCTAAAAACAAAGTAGATGAAGTACACAGTGACACAGCAAGTTGAGTTCCAGGGAAGGAGGATCATTCAGAAATCCCTGTTCCTGCCAAAGGTATTATTAAAGAGCTGTTCCTCATCATTTAATATTTTGTTGTTTTCAGGGGCATTGATCTTTACCCCAAGATGAGGTCACTTCATGGCTATTTCTTTGGACTCCCAGATTCAAATGTAAGTTTCTTTGAAAGATGTATTTTACCTCATTGTGCTATTTCGGACAACATCGGTCAGACTCTGAGAATTTCTAGCTCTAAGCCACTTTCACAAGGCAGCTAAGTGCTCACTCAGAACGGGGTACCAGTTTCTTCCAAAGAGTGGGATTTGGGTACTGAACAAGAATTTCTAAAGATAATTACCATGATTCTGGCACAGAGACCCAACTGTGTAGGTGGAGTGAGTGAGTGTGTGTGTGTGTGTGTGTGTGTGTGTGTCTGGCTGTGAGACAGAGGGAGAAAGAATAAGATAATGATTTAGTTCAATGATAAATGCAACTATAGTTAAGAATTACAAGCCTTGCACTATAAACTCAATTTTTGTCTTCTAGAGTGAAACTGATTATTTTATTAAGCTATCCAAACAGAAAATATTTTTCTTCAGTGTGTTTAAACATGCTTCAAAAGTAGTTGATAAAAAGACACTACGTACGATCAATGAATATCTATGAAACATAAAGCATGATGTTAGCTGTTGTTCATACAGAAGTGAATATGACAGGAACTCAGACACTGTTAACAAATAGTTAAAAAATGAATTATGCATTTGCAGTTTTGGTAAGAGTCACTTGGAGGAGAAAGACCACAAACGGACCTGCTACAGGAGTCATATTTTATTCCCTCTTGTAATTGTGTGTGTGTGTGTGTGTGTGTGTGTGTGTGTGTGTAATCCTGGACTCCAATTGCTAACAAGCATCTTGTTGGGGTATGGCATCTGGCATGTTGGAAGAACGATTAGAAAAAAACAAAAAACCATGAATTTGGCTGCTTCTCTTCACTTCTAGGATTCTAGGATTATTGTATTATTCCTTATGTTATTTACTGTTAGATGATTAAGAACTAATTTGAAGTTTGGAATCTCTGTTGGAATTCATCCAACAAGTATGTATCCTGGCAGTTAGTCAATGATCTCTCTAAGTTGGGATGAAATTATTAAAAATAAATGGGAACTGTGGTGAATTGGGATTAGACAGTATAAACTACTAGGTATAAAATAAGTAAGTTACAAGGATTTAATACACACAGGGGTTGCAGTCAATATTTTATAATAACCTTTGAGTATAATCTATAAAAACATCCAATTACTATGTGGTACACCTGACACTAATGTTGTAAGTCAACTATACTTCAGTAAACAGTTCAGTAGGGAAATAAATAGAAGCTATGAAACAGTCCTTGTGCTGGTTCTGGAGAATGACCTTGCAGTTTTGCTGGCACTCTCTGTTAGCATGCCTGAAAGTAGAAGGCATGGACTCGGTGGCCCATCCTCTCAGAGACACTTATTATACTGTTCCCAGAACCATGGCATTTAGGGTAACAGCAAAATAATTTTGCATGTTAGAAATCATTTGGATATGATTATTTAGGATGTATATATCCATGTGGGTTGTTTAAAATGCTGAAGCAAGTCAATGTGTCAGTATTTATTAGAAGGGACTTGAGAGATTATAATAAATATGACCTATTTCCCCCCAAAAAAGAACCTAGATATTAGACAAATTAAATGACTGCCTTGATTTCAAAATTGTGCTATTTATAAAAGCAACTTTATTTATTTATTTGGTTTGTTTTCAGACTAAATGGGCTTCTCTGGTGACCCAGAAGGTAAAGAATCTGCCTGCAATGCAGGAGACTCTGGTTCAGTCCCTGGGAAGGGAAGATCCCCTGGAGAAGGATATGTCGATTCACTCCAGTAATCTTGCCTGGAGAATTCCATGGACAAAGGAGGCTGGTAGGCTACAGTCCATAGGGTCGCAAAGAGTCAGACATGACTGAGCAACTAACACTCACTCACTTCCAGCTAAATAGGCTCTGTTCTTTCCAATATTTTTTCACTGGAATTTTCACTACTCTTACTAATTCAAATGCATACTTTGATGGAAAAAAATATCATTAATAACATATAAAATAAAAATAAATAAGGAGAAGTAAACATTTTGTTGGAAATAACCAATTTTCCTGATTTTTCCACCCTTCGCTGCTTCTTATGGTTGTAGCCACCAAAATTTCCTTCCAGAGAAGTGAATTCTTCAGCTTTTAGCCTCGGCTCATTATCTTAGTGTTGTTGTTCTTGGTTTCATTAGGGAGCATTTGGGGACAGAAGCATATTTTGCAGTGGCCATTAGGCTCTCACTAGCAGAGTAGTTAGAGATGATAGATAAAATGTTCTTGTTAGCATTACAGCAGTTGCACATCAAACCATCTAAGCCTGAACTGGAAGTCTCCAACCCATCCTTCTGAAAAACACACATGCACATGACTACTGAAGAGACTGCTGCTGCTGTTAACTTGCTTCAGTCGTGTATGACTTTGTGCAATCCCATAGACGGCAGCCCACAAGGCTTCCCCATGCCTGGGATTCTCCAGGCAAGAACAATGGAGTGGGTTGCGATTTCCTTCTCCAATGCATGAAAATGAAAAGTGAAAGTGAAGTCGTTCAGTCGTTGCTCTACTCTTAGCGACCCCATGGACAGATGCAATTAAATCTGCAACAGTAGATGTCTGGTGGGAAGGGGCTTGAAAGTGAGTACATGGCTGTGGCCAATGGTGCTAGATTGGATGCCGTAGCTTAAAAGAAAGCAACAAATCTTTACCTGATTTTCTCTGTCAACTCTTTTGTTCCTATGGCACCAGAGATGTAGGTTCAGTTTCTTCCAAATCAGCTCATAAAGAATTACATGTCTTCTCTGAAAAGGTCAAATGTCCTTCAGTTCAGTGCAGTTCAGTCACTCAGTCATGTCTGACTCTTTGTGACCCTATGGACTGCAGCATGCCAGGCCTCCCTGTCCATCACCAACTCCCGGAGTTTACTCAAACTCAAGTCCATCGAGTCAGTGATGCCATCCAACCGTCTCATCCTCTGTTGTCCCCTTCCCTTCCTGCCTTCAATCTTTCCCAGCATCAGGGTCTTTTTCAGTGAGTCAGCTCTTCACATCAGGTGGCCAAAGTGTTGGAGTTTCAGCTTCAGCATCAGTCCTTCCAATGATTATTCAGGACTGATTTCCTTGAGAACTGATCTTCTTGCAGTCCAAGGGACTCTCAAGAGTCTTCTCCAGCACCACAGTTCAAAAGCATCAATTCTTCGGCCATCAGCTTTCTTTATAGTCCAACTCTCACATCTATACATGACCACTGGAAAAACCATAGATTTGACTAGGTGGACCTTTGTCAACAAAGTAACGTCTCTGTTTTTAATATGCAGTCTAGGTTGGTCATAACTTTTCTTCCAAGGAGAAAGCATCATTTTATTTCATGACTGCAGTCAACATCTGCAGTGATTTTGGAGCCCCCCAAAATAAAGTCTGTCACTGTTTCCACTGTTTTCCCATCTATTTCCCATGAAGTTGGTGGGACCAGATGCCACGACCTTAGTTTTCTGAATATTGAGTTTTAAGTCAACTTTTTCACTCTCCCCTTTCACTTTCATCAAGAGGCTCTTTAATTCCTCTTCACGTTCTGCCATAAGTGTGGTGTCATCTGCATATCTGAGGTTATTGATATTTCTCCTGGCAATCTTGATTCCAGCTTGTGCTTCATCCAGCTTAGCATTTCTCATGATGTACTCTGCATATAAGTTAAATAAGCAGGGTGACAATATACAGCCTTAATGTACTCCTTTCCTGATTTGGAACCAGTCTGTTGTTCCATATCCAGTTCTAACTGTTGCTTCCTGACCTGCATACAGATTTCTCAGGAGACAGGTCAGGTGGTCTAGTAGTCCCATTCTTGAAGAATTTTCCAGTTTTTGTGATTCACACAGTCAAAGGCTTTGGCATAGTCAATAAAGCAGAAGTAGATGTTTTTCTGGAACTCTCTTCTTTTTCGATGATCCAACGGATGTTGGCAATGTCCTTAGAAATCACCAAACTTGGGATGGATGTAACTGTTGAGTTTGGAATTTTTCTATATCACGTCATTTTCTATCCCTTTGAGGATGCCTGCAACTTTTTCCCATCACTTAAAAATATGTTTTGGCCATGTGGCTTTCTCATTTTACTTCTTATTCAAGCCCATTGCCCTGTTGTTCATCCTAGTGTATGAATTAAACATCAACCTAAAAATTTCCCTGTAATAGATAGGTTCAAAAACTCCCATGAAAAATTGATATGCTTTTAGAAAACACTTCCAGACTTTAAATCTACTTATTTTGTTTCTAAAATTCATTCACAGGTAATCATTTTTTTAAAACTCTGTTAATAATCCTCTTAGGAGATGATTTTGATGCCTGAATAAATATTTAAAAGAGTTGAGTTCCTATCATGTAGTAGGTGTTTGGTGATTGACAGCTAAAGCATGGAAAAAGTGGGAAGACCTGAATTTCAGTTTCAGGTAAACCTATGTTCCTAGTATATTTCCAAAATTTGTTACTCATGCATTCTTAACTGCATATCCCAGTCTCTTTATGCATCAATTTTGTGATTAGGAAATAAAACTTGCAATGGTGAATGGAATTGTTTCTTTAATTTCTTTTTCTATTTTCTCATTATTAGTGTATAGGAATGCAAGGGATTTCTGTGTGTTGATTTTATACGCTGCAACTTGACTATATTCATTGATTAGCTCTAGTAGTTTTCTGGTGGAGTCTTTAGGGTTTTCTATGTAAAGGATCATGTCATCTGCAAACAGTGAGAGTTTTACTTCTTCTTTTCCAATTTGGATTCCTTTTATTTCTTTTTCTGCTCTGATTGTTGTGGTCAAAACTTCCAAAACTATGTTGAATAGTAGTGGTGAAAGTGGGCACCCTCACCATTGAGGATAATGTTTGCTGTGGGTTTGTCATATATAGCTTTTATTATATTGAGGTATGTTCCTTCTATTCCTGCTTTCTAGAGAGTTTTTATCATAAACGGATGTTAAATTTTGTCAAAGGCTTTCTCTGCATCTATTGAGATAATCATATGGCTTTTATTTTTCAATTTGTTAATGTGGTGCATTACATTGATTGATTTGCAGATATTATAACAAAAAGAATAAAATAATAGGAATATATCTACCTAAAGAAACTAAAGACCTATATATAGAAAACTATAAAACACTAGTGAAAGAAATCAAAGAGGACACTAATAGATGGAGAAATATACCATGTTCATGGATTGGAAGAATGAATATAGTGAAAATGAGTACACTACCCAAAGCAATCTA
>SJYQ01002059.1:326118-356181 GCA_006410935.1 Redunca redunca
GGTGGGGGTGGGAGGGGGGTTCAGGATTGGGAACATGTGTACACCCGTGGTGGATTCATGCTGATGTGTGGCAAAACCAATACAATATTGTAAAGTAAAAAAAAAAAAAAATAATAATAATAAATAAAAAAAAAGAAATAAAAGGAAATAAAACTTAACTTGCCATGGCAATTTAAGGATTGACAGTAACATCCCCACCAGAAATGGGGTGCTCTGTAAATCCTAGTGATATCATCATCACCATCATCATTTTTAGCTGTTCACTTCAGGAGCCTGGCATCTTTGAATTGGCTGTTAAAATATGTTCTGTTAGTTTTCCACATGAGAAATGGGATGGTAAACTCATAGCCTCATTGCCAATTTGAAATAAATCAGTGGGAAAGAACATGGTACTGGTATGATGGGTAGGACCCCTAGAAAGAGAAAACCTGGCATGAGTGTGAACTCTAGTCCCAGTGGTGCAATCTTGAGCTCGATGTGTCAGGCCCTAAGCTTCTGTTCCCTATTCCAGTGGTCTTCAATCATTTTGACACCAGGGACCAGTTTCATGGAAGACAATTTTCCCAGGGCTTAAGGTGTAGTAGATAGTTTTGGGATTATTCAAGTGTATTATATTTATTGTTCACTTTATTTCTATTATTATTATGACATCAGCTCCACCTCAGATCATCAGTCATTAGATCCCAGAGTTTGGGGACCCCTGCCTTATTCTAAGAAGAACAGAGTTTTTCTTTGTTAATTCACCAAATAGTTAAACTAGTATACACAGGGCTACCCCATGGCCTGGAGATGTATGACAGATTTTCTCTGTCCTTGCAGACCTTACTTGGGGAGAATTGGGAAACAAAGCAAACAAATGCATGCTTAGCTTCTGTTTGTTTATTTGTTTTTAGTTGAAACTATGAATGCTACAAAGGAAAAGTACAGAATGCCATGACCACATTTAATGAGCACCCAAACTATCCTAGGAGAGCACTGTGGAATATGACAGTACTTTCTGCAATATAGTCATAAGGATTAACTGTTACAATGAGGGAGGATTAATGAGAATTAACTGTTATAAAGTGCTTAGCAAGATGACCTGGCACAGAGTAAGGGTTCAGTAATTGTTTGCTATTAAAGCTATGTTTATTGAGCTCCTAATGAACAGTTTGCACAGGAATAAAAGCTCTAAACATAAAAGAAATATGAGTTCAGTTGCAAAACCTGTCCTCTAATGATTAAACAGTCCTATTGAAGATGCAATAGGTCATATAAATATGGGCCTAAATGTCCAGGCAATAAACTTTCAGGAATTCATAACAAGAAAATTAGTAACAGGAGTAAATTGAAAGATGATCCCAAGGGTGGTGGAATTTAATCTAGGTCTTAAAAAAAGACTACCTGTTGTAAAGATGGAGGGCATTTCCTTCTCCAGGGCATCTTCCCAACCCAAGGATCAAACCCAGGTCTCCCGCATTGTAGACAGACGCTTAACCGTCTGAGCCACCAGGGAAGTCCGTAAATACAATGGGTTAATCCAAATTGGGCCTTCACTCTTTATTCCCTATAACATTTACATTGATTTTAATGTATCACTTGGTAGATGAGTCTGAATTGGTGCAACTGTTCAGTGATGTCATCAAGGACTAAGGTTCTTTCCATATTCCTCCATCATTCTCAGATTGTTTGGAAATCTCCAGAATAAAACAAAAGCATCTTCAAACATATACAAGGAGCTTCAAAGCCAGGGGGATAAAAAGACTTTTACCCTAGAAACTTTTTTTTTTTCAAGTCAGAGAGGGAAATGTTTTCCAAAAGTACCCCGAATGGATTTCTTCTCACACATCACTGGACAGAAAGGATTGCAGGTCTGTGCCTAATCCAGCATTTGATAGAAAGGAATGAGTACCAAGAACGTTTTAGATGGATCATGATTCATCTCTTTATATGGCACCTTGTGTTTGAATGCATGCATGTCTGTGTTTGAATGCATTGTGTCTGACTCCTTGTGACTCCATGGACTATAGCCCACCAGGCTCCTCTGTCCATGGAATTTTCCAGGTATTCTTGCCTGGCATACTATAGTGGGTTATCACTTCTTACTCCAGGGAATCTTTCAACCCAGGGATCCAAACCTGAATATCCTACTTTGGCAGGTGGGTTCTTTACCACTGTGCCACCTAGGCAGCCCATCTGGTGTTCAAAAACAGCAAAAACAAAAAAGAGTTCTTCCATCAAAGGACTGAGGGGAAAGTTGCCTCCTTGGGCAATCATTAGCCACACTTCCTCTCCCTCATCCTTTATTTGGAAATTCTCCTCTCATATTACTCTCTCTTAAGAGCACAAAGAAGAGCTCATTCTTAGTGAGCTGATTCCCACAGATTAATTCCATTTTCTCCTATAAGAAAGACTTAGTTTCACCTTCTTTACCTATTATGTGCAAGACATAAATAGCTAGAATTTATTCTCAAAGATCTTTCAGGTGCATGTTACATGGGAGTAGTCTGAGTGATGGAACACATGGGTAGAGCCAAGAAAACCTTTCATAGAGCCATGTGATAAAATCAAGGACAAGAGTGCCTAATTGTTGTAGATTTAGATCCAGAATCTTGGGAGGAGTGAAAAATAGCTTTGGTATCAGAAGGACTAGTGAGCACAGACTCAAAGTTACAAAGTGAGATACAAAGAAATAAAAATGTACACTTATTGCATAAAACCACTGGTGATTAGCCAGGAGTGCAAACTCCTTCCACTTACCAAAAATTACCACTCAGGACAATATTTGATTGTGCATGTCATGATATATGTTTTTGATTATCTTCTTTGCAAATCTTCTAGTCTTAGAGTGGAAAATTCCATACCTCTATGTTTGCCTACACAGCAAGTCAACCTATTCACAACATTAAATGTTTAGAAGGTATATTTGTAAAACAAGAAATGTTATTCCCCTGATCCTCTATACTGAGGTTGTTTGAGCTCAGTACAGCATATGGTACAGAAAACCCCCGATCAATTAAATCAATAGGGGGCATGGAAGCCAGGGTTCACAGGGAACATGCAAGTATAACTGTGGTGGAAGAAGCAGAAAAATAGATACAGGAAATTTCAAATTTTACAGAGAAGAGAGAACTAAAAGTTGTTGGGAAGACGGATTTAAGAAGTTAAATACAAAAGAAGAAAGGAGGAAAGTGCAGGCATTTGTAGAAACTGAGTGAATTCAGGCCTTGCTGGGAGTTTCATTTCTGTAGCTATTACACTCTTCTATAGTCTCCCACTGGAGAAGGCTATGGCACCCACTCCAGTACTCTTGCCTGGAAAATCCCATGGACGGAGGAGCCTGGTAGGCTGCAGTCCTTGGGGTCACTAAGAGTCGGACATGACTGAACGACTTCACTTTCACTTTTCACTTTCATGCATTGGAGAAGAAAATGGCAACCCACTCCAGTATTCTTGCCTAGAGAATCCCAGGGATGGGGGAGCCTGGTGGGCTGCTGTCTATGAGGTCGCACAGGGTCGGACACGACTGAAGCAACTTAGCAGCAGCAGCAGCAGCATAGTCTCCCGCCACCAACTAGAGAAAAGCCCCTGTTATTCTTCATTTTAATTCTAAAAATTTTTGCTGGCATTTGGTTGCTTAACAATGTTGGTTTAGTTTGTGCTGCCCAGCAAAGTGAATCACCTATATGTATACATTTTATTGTTGTTTAGTCACTATGTCCAACTCTATTGCAACTCCATGGACTCTGTGGATTCCCCACTAGGCTCCTCTGTCCATGGGATGTCCCAGGCAAGAATACTGGAGTGGGTTGCTAGTTCCTTCTCCAGGGGATCTTTCAGACCCAGGAATCAAATATGTGTCTCGTGTTGCAGGCAGATTCTTCACTGCTGAGCCACAGAGGAAGCCCATATGTATATGTATATCCCCTCTGTTTTTTCATTTCTTTCCCATTTAGGTCACCTCAAAACACTGACTAAAGTTCACTGTGCTATACTCTAGTAGGTTCTTACTAATTATCTATTTTATACATAGTGTCAATAGTGTATATATGTCAATCCTAACCACCCAATGCATCCAACCCTTTCTTTTTCCTCTTGGTGTCATATGTTTGTTCTCTATTTTTGTGTCTCTATTTCTACTTTGCAAACAGGTTCATTTGTATGGACCTAATTTTATATTTCACATTTTCATAAGTTGTCATATACTTGACATGTAAAACAGTGGCCAGTCTTTTGTGTCTGAATTTGTGCCAGAGGGTTAAAGAAGAGGGATGGCCATGCGAATCCTGAGTACCTGCAGTAGAAGGAAGGCTGGGAGGCATGTTAGTTTCATAAAGAAAGTTGAGGCCACCTATCTTGGGCTGATTGAAATAGTCTGTCTCAGTCCTTCTCCTCTGAAATATTTAATCCACCCTTAAAATGTCTGTCACCAGGTACTCAGCACTCTTGTGCTGGCTTCTCCTCTACATCAAATACACAAACAGTCGATTGTTAAGGAGTCTGATCTCTGCAATATAATGTTTGGTTTGGCTGAGAAAAATTAAAGAATCAAGGATAATGGTTCAGGCATTTTATAAAGGGGAGCAGAAAGTAAAAAAAAGGTCACTGGAAACTAAGAAGCATCATATCCTTCCCCATGCTTATGGAGATTTGAGGTTTTAATCCAGAATAATTTGTTACAAATGATTTTGGGACCAGGCATAGTCCAGGTATGGTGGGAGAGAAGAGAAGGGCAGCCCCCACTGCCCTGCAAAGCCTGTACCTCAGGGACAGAGGTCACCACCACTGCCCTTTTGAGTTGAGACTGTGATGGTGAAACCCCACTTTCTTGAGACTGGGTAGTAGATACGTAGGGATTAGAGGATAAAGGGTGGGGGAATAAGAGGAACTTCTTATTTCTGAAAATGTATTTGACCACACATGAACAAAAACAAATGGATGCTATGTTTTAAACAAAAGTACAGAAACCACCTTTACGCACTCAGACAGGTAAAAAGGAAGCAGGGGGGAAAAAAGACAGAAAGCTAACTATTGAGGACTGTCTTCTGTCTGCACCAACAGTCAGTATTTGTTTATTTGAATGCATGAAACCCTTTGAACTTGTTGATATTTTTATAAAACTCATGCTAAGATTTGATGGCACATTTTAGTGTCAGAGTAAATTCTGAGAAGAAGAATTTTTTAATATGAATTTATTTATTTTAATTGAAGGTTAATTACTTTACAATATTGTATTGGTTTTGCCATACATCAACATGAATCTGCCACAGGTAGTAGAATTTTTTATGATTTGAGCTGTACTGGGGGGTTTACTTTTTGAAGCATTCTGTCTAGAACCTCACATGTCAGTCCTTTATTTTTACATGTTAAAAATCTGTTGCTTTGTACTTGGTCTGAATTAGGACCAATCATCCATGAATGCACAGAGATGGATGAAATTGATTTTACATCAGTGAGCCTAATTGCAGGAATGTAAATTAAATATAAGCTGTCATCCTATAGCATTGCCTCAAGAAAACCAGGTTCTTAAGAAATAGTCTGTGATTGTGGTGTATCTTCTGGTGAATAAATAAGCTACTGCTGCTTAAATACACCTTTACAATATACCTTACAATGAAAGGGAGAGACAACTGATGCTCTTACAAATAAAACAGCTACTCTCAGAAAAGGTAAGGTATCCTGAAAGTCAGTGTCCTTTCTGCATCTTCACATGCAGCAAACATAGCAGTAGTTTGCTGGTAATTTTAGCTTGTGTGTTTTGAGCAATTACTTTATGCCAAGATGTTTACAGTGGTTATCTGGTGGAATCCTCAAAACATACCTGTGATATTAGTATTATTAATGTCACCATGTTACATATAAGCTAACTTGTATGGATATCCAAGGTCAAAGAGTCCCTTGATGATAGACTTGGAATTTAAATGCAGATATGTCTAACCCGGTGCCTACACTTTTAATTTTCACCCACCTACTAGGGTGTATGAAATATCTAGACCATCTCCTGGCTTTTGCTGAATAGTAATAATAAATGTTTTATCTATAACCCCTTTGTTTTTTCTGTGCATATCACCTGCACTTATCAATGTAAGAGTCCTGACAGATGGGCAAAAAGATTCATTGACTACAGGCATGGGTCACCAAAACAAATTTCTTGGTTGTCTTGACTCTTTGTGCATGGTCACGCCTATGTTTCAGTCTGTCTCTTAGTCTGTTCAGGCTGTTATAACAAAATACCACAGACTGGGCAGCCTATCAGCAACAGAATTTTTTTCTCATAGTGTTGGAGTCTGGAAAGTCCAACATCAAGAGCCAACACAGTTGGGTGAAGGCCATTTCCTTGGTTCATAGCCAATGACCTCTTCCTGTGTCCTCATTTGGTGAAAGGAGTTGGATAACTCTCTGTAGCCTCTTTTATTATACAGTAATCTCATTCATGAAAGTTCCACCTCACAATATAAGTGCTTCCCCAAAGCCCCATCTGCTAATACCATATCTTGAGAGTTAGGATTTGAACATAAGAAGTTTGGCAAGACACAAGAATTCAGACCACAGCACTCCTTCACAGCCTAAACCTGTGCTTGTAACAAATCTGGCAATTTAGAATTATACCCAATACGATGTTCTACCCTTTCTTCATTCCAATTGGAATACATGGTAACTCACACTTTTTTATCAATATAAACCAGGGTACTGCAGAAAGGGCCCAGAAACGAATATAATCCATATCCCATAAGCTACCATTTAAAAAAAACAAAAATAAATAAACCAGGGTACATTCTCTGTGGGCTTCCCCGGTAGCTCAGTTGTAAAGAATCCACCTGCCAACACACAAGACTCAGGTTTGATCCCCGGGTAAGGGAAGATCCCCTAGAGGAGAGCATGGAAACCCACTCCAATATTTTTGCCTGGAGAAGTCCAGGGACAGAAGAATCTGGAGGGCTATAGTCCATGGGGTCATAAACAGCCAGACACAACTTAGTGACTAAACAACAACATATTCTCTTCAGCCTGGAACATTCACACTGCTTTCTGATATTTCAGAATTTCAGAATCAAACACTTCTGTACTTTCTAATGGAAAGCACATTAAAAGTATTCAGTTTAAGTAGTTTAAAGATAATACTGACTTTCAGGTGGCTTACCGAGCTCTTTGAGGGTCAGGGAAATGCCAAAAAAATCCTTTTTTGCTCTGGTCCCCTTCCCCAAGTTTGATTAGATAAAAGCAGAGACAGTTGGCCTTTCAGTTACTATTCCCACCATAGCCACCTGAGATACTCTTCAAATGCTCTCCTGTTCTAAAATAGCAACATTTCTGCTAACCAATAATTCATTCTAATGACATGAACAAAATACTGAACAACTGTCTTTAGGATCCAAGAGGAAATTACTAGATAAGGCTTAACCAATTCTAATTTATTTTCCTAAAGGTTACAAGGTTCATCAACCAATATTTAAATAAAGTGCCAGTGTGGTTCTATGGCAGTGACAAAAAGCATGGCGATTTAGGAAAGTAAGTAAAATCAGTGTTTCTGGATGGCCCATATTTGGGGGATAAGATGGAAGAAGATGCAAGAAAAGGGCAGATCATAAAGGGCCTATGCACCAAGATTTTGAATTTTAATCAAAATAAATTTACAGACTTTTTTAATTGGAGAAAAAAATAAATAAATTTTCAGAGTATCAGTTCTGTTCCAGGGAATCGTTTGAAACAAAGAATACACAACAGTTACCATGACGGGAATAATTCCAGAACTCATGGAATTTAGTGTCCCACAGACAAAGCACATAATAATTCCCAAAGGGGAGGGGAGGCATTTGAAGAGTATCACATAGGTAAGTTACAGTATCAGTTTTACTTTAATTTCTCAAAAATCAGCTCTCCAAGCCTATGTTTCCCTGCCTCGGAAGGAGAAGTGAAGATACATGAAAAGCTTCTTACAGAATTCCTGGATGTTTGAGAGCTGAATCAAAAATCATCTCTCCCTGTACTCCCTGTGACACACAAATGTGAGGTGGCTGGTGGCAGTGACCCAGTGGGAAGTGTTTGCATCCATTCACCAGGCTCTTCCAGGTCAGTTGGGCCAGCCTCCCAGTGGGAGCCATGAAGTCCTGGGGCTCTTCATTTAGAAACAAATGCAACAGAATCTACAAAATATTTGCCTATAAGACACAGTGGCCACAAGTCTGTTCATATGTCTGTGCTTCCATTTCTGTCCCGAGTGCAGATTCATCAGTACCATCTTCCTATATTCCATTTATATGTGTTAATATATTTGTTTTTCTCTTTCTGACTTACTTCACTCTGTATAATAGAAGAGGAAGGGGAGGATGGAACAAATTAAGAGAGTAGCATTGAAACATAGACATTATCATGTATAAAATAGATAGCAGGTGGAAATGTGCTATATGACACAGGAAGTTCAAATCCAGGCTTTGTGACAATGCAGAGGGGTGTGATGGGGTGAGAAGTGGGGGGAAAGTTCAAGAGAAAGGAGATGTATGTGTACCTATGGCTGATTCATGTTGATGTATGGTAGAAATAAACACAATATTGTAAAGCAATTATCCTCCAATTAAAAATAAATCATTTTTTTAAAAAAAGCAAAAACAAAATGAAGTGACTTTCACAGATTTTAAACTTTTTCTAATAATACTGACTTTTGATGACTTTTTGGAAGTGCTTTTAAAACACAAGATAAAATGAAAATAATTATTTTAAGATTGTGTATTATCCCAGTGGTTCTCAAGATGCAGTCTCTAGAAAAGTAACATCACTTAGACACTTGTTAGAAATGCATTTTTATGTCCTCCCCCAGACCTACTGATCAGAACCTCTGAGGGTGATACCACCTAAGCTTTCCATGTGATTCTGATGATGCCTGCCTTAGGATCACATTTTGAGATGCTCTCTGTCATGTCTGACTCATTTTGGACCCCATGGACTGTAGCCCACCAGTTTCTTCTGTCTATGGGATTTTCTAGGCATGAATACTGGAGTGGGTTGCCATTTCCTACTCCAAGAGATTTTCCCGACCCAGGGCTCGAAACTGCGTCTCCTGAGTCTCCTGCACTGGCAGGCAGATTCTTCACCACTGAGCCACCCGGGAAGCCTGCACTTGGAGAATCACTGTCACCTGACCAAATTAATATTATGCAGTTTAATCACTTTTTCATCATATCCACTAACCATCCTTAAGTGACTGGATAGCTTCCAGCAAGCCACCCTCAGGAGATGAGGAGATGAAATGCCCTCATCACAGACGTTTTCCCAGGAGCTATGCTGCTGGACGTTAAGGTAACTAATAAAGCAACAATAGAAAAGAGCGAGAACAGCATAAGATTCTGTAACAAGTTTACTGAAGAGGAGACACTTCTTTGAATAAATATATTCTCACTCAATCTGTCTAACAACAAGTTTATGGAGAAATCGGTGGCCTTGTAATTCAGACTTAATAGAATTGAAGTCATAGTTCTCTCTCCTGACTTATTTTCTGTCATCTCTCCATGATCGGTGTCCTAATCAAGCCACTAGCTGGAGCACACATGCAGGAGAGTTGTTCAGTCTTGCACTTCGGTGTTGGGTTTAAGAACACTCTTTCATGCCCATTACTTTATCACTTTACCTCCTTAACTACATTGCTAGTCACAGAACCGGATGGAAACACATTCATCCAGTGCTTCAGCAGCTGCTGGGTGGTCTCTACCTTCCAGAGCTCATGGCATCTCCAGCCAGAAGTAGAACAGGTTGACATGGTTATAACCTCAAGCAAGGGGTGCCAGCTCTTGTGGGCTTTAATTTGCCAATTCTGTTACAATACTCGTTTACTAGTAAAGAAACTCGCAAGTATTTTTTTTTCTTTTTACTACCCAGTATAAAATTTACACGTTCTCTGTTAAAAGTAAAAAATTTTTTTAAATATAGTTGATTTACAATGTTGTATTGGTTTCAGTGTACAATAGAATGATTCAGTTATACATACATAAATATATATATACATATTATTTTTTTCCCATTCCCTTCCCTTATGGTTGTCACAAGATATTGAGTATAGTGCCTTGTGCCGTACAGTAGATCCTTGTTGGTTATCTGATTTATATACAGTAGTATGTATATTTTAATCCCAAACCCCTAATTTATCCCTCCCTCCTCCTCCCCTTTGGTAACCATGTTTATTTTCTATGCCTGTGAGTCTACTTCCTTTGTGTACCTAATAAGTGATATCATCTGATATTTGTCTGGCTTACTTCACTTAGTATGATAATATATAGGCCCACCTATGTTGCTGTAAATGCCATTGTTTCTTTCTTTTTGTGGCCAAATGATAATCCATTGCATATATGCATTATATCTTCTTTCATCATTCAGCTGTTGACGGATACTTAGGTTGCTCTGTATCTTGGCTATCGTAAATAGTGCTCCTGTGAACACTGGGATGCAAGTAGCTCGTTAAATTGTGTTTTCCTCTAGAAACTCATAGGCATTTACTATTTGTAAAATGGCAATTTTTTAAAGAAGTGACTGACTTATTTTGAAATCCATTTTTAGGTACATTGCTCCTTCTTTCAGACACAAAAATTCAGGAGAATAGAAAGAAAGACAGCTTTGGTTTTACTAAATGAGTGAATTCATAGCAACATTAGATAGTCAAAGGGGTTTCTGTCTTAACACAAGTGGTTAGAATTCTAAATAGCTTTAAAGTTCTTGTTCTATTGATTTACATTCAGACCAAAAGGAGAAAAAAATACTCTACTCTGTAAGCCAGGGAAGAACGAGCATGTAGACAGATAATACAGATATCGTAGCTGCTGTGTCAGCAGTTTTCAATATTCAGCTCAAAAGACAAAGGGATTCTCTCCTGACATCTGCGTTTATGTACAGCAAGCGAAACAATCCCACTTACTAGTATGAATGGTACATACATTTCTTGTCACTTATTACCAAGTGGATTATTGCCACCCTCAGAGAAATGCAAATCCTTTTTCTTTGGAACAAAAGTCTGGACACACTTAATAAACACCTTTTAAAATGAAGAAGTGATATACTTTATAGCATGTCTTTTAGACTCCATTTTAATTATTTATTTTTAAATGCTGTACACTCTGGTGTCTTGATGCCAAGGGAGATATTTACTGTGACCTCTCACTTACCCTTTGTTAAATTCTAGTAGATTGTAGAGAGAATGTGTTTGCTCTGTGGGAGGAATGGGAAGAATGTGCAAGATGCAGATTTAATTGGTAAAAGAGAATCAGACCTCTGTTCTCCTCCTTCCAAAAATCAGAGTGTTTTCTCATTAGGAAATCAGGGTCCTCTCTCACATCAGACATGCTTCACTGCTAGCAAAATCCACCCTGCCTCTTCTATTTTCTCTCATCCTACAAATGAAAAAAAAAATTAAGTTGCAAAGATAATAGGATGACATTGTCAAAGCAGTTCAGGGAAAGTCTGTCTGCTGTCAGGCCTGAGACAGATTGTTCCTGAATTGTTCCTTCCCATTCTAGGAAAATGCAGAAGGCCATGGATATTCCATGGGGAAACACTAAGTTACTAACTGGAATACCCTGGGTTTTATGCCAAGCCCACAATGACAACCCACTCCAGTATTCTTGCCCGGAGAATTCCATGGACGGAGAAGCCTGGTAGGCTACAGTCCATGGGGTCGCAAAGAGTCGGACATGACTGAGCAACTTCACTTTCACTTTCCACCCCCATTTACATATATATGATAACATATATATTTGATAATATTTCCCTGGTGGCTCAGAGGTAAAGAATCCACCTGCCAGGCAGGAGACCTCGGTTTGATTCTTGGGTCAGGAAGATTCCCTGGAGAAAGAAGTGGCAACCCACTCCAGTATTCTTGCCTGTATCCATGGAAAGAGGAGCCTGGCTACAGTCCATGGGGTCTCAAGAGTCAGACCTAACTTAGTGACTAAACAGCAACAGTATCTTTGATAACTCATATATTTAAAAGAAATCATTGGCTACCAAATCATTGGTCATCCAGATGACCTGGAGGAATCTGATTATCTTTAGATGTTGACTAGCAAGAAACTCCCTAGGGTTAATTTTACCTTCAAATGTCAGTCAGAAAGTATTGAGTATCCGGGTCCATATATTAAAAAAGAGTCTGAGCTCCATTAAGCTAGCAGAAATGAAAAACATTTTGATTGGGATGTCTGTCCTCAATGAGAAAGGGGGAGGGTGGTCTTCGGCCAAGGATTGTCATTCATTTTAGGAAGAGAGGACCATGATGAAAGTGAAAGAGGAGAGGGAAAAAGTTGGCTTAAAGCTTAACCTTCAGAAACAAAGATCATGGCATCCAGTCCCATCACTTCATGGGAAATAGATGGGGAAACATTGGAAACAGTGTCAGACTTTATTTTCTGGGGCTCCAAAATCACTGCAGATGGTGATTCCAGCCATGAAATTAAAAGATGCTTACTCTTGGAAGGAAAGTTATGACCTACCTAGATAGCATATTAAAAAGCAGAGACATTACTTTGCCAACAAAGGTCCATCTAGTCAAGGTTATGGTTTTTCCAGTAGTCATGCATGGATGTGAGAGTTGGACTGTGAAGAAAGCTGAGCACCAAATAATTGCTGGTTTTGAACTGTGGTGTTGGAGAAGACTCTTGAGAGTCCCTTGGACTGCAAAGAGATCCAACCAGTCCATCCTAAAGCAGATCAGTCCTGGGTGTTCTTTGGAAGGACTGATGCTAAAGCTGAAACTCTAGTACTTTGGCCACCTCATGCGAAGAGTTGACTCATTGGAAAAGACTGATGCTGGGAGGGATTGGGGGCAGGAGGAGAAGGGGATGACAGAGGATGAGATGGCTGAATTGCATCACCGACTTGATGGATGTGAGTTTGAGTGAACTCTGGGATTTGGTAATGGACAGGGAGGCCTGGAGTGCTGTGGCTCATGGGGTCTCAGAGAGTCAGACACGACTGAGCGACTGAACTGAACTGAACTGAACCATTACCCAAGTGCCACTCAAATATCTGAAGAACATCTCAAACTCATCTGGCCCACCACTGAAGTTCTCATCTGCTCCCCAGCCGCCTCTGTCTCCCACAGTTTTCCCTATACCAACTTGAGACAGCTTCATCGTTCCAGCTGATCAGGCCCAAGACCTGAGAAGCATCTCTGACCCCTCTTTTCCTTCTGCCCTCTTTCATCCAGCCTCTCAGGATATCCAGTTGACTCAACCTTCAAAATAAAGCCACAGTCCATTGATATCACTCGGTAGTAGATACCACCATCTCTTCTCGGAAACCTAGGAAATCTGTCCATCCCCACATTCACATACAGTCTACTTGCAATGCAAAAGTCAGATTTTTAAAAACTGAAGTTGGATTATGTCACTCCTTAGCCTTCTGCCTATGGGAACCTTTGCAGTGGCCATTTCCTCATCTGGATACCTGCCCTCCTTTAGGAACATGCAGGGAAATGCCCTTTGTTCCCTCAAGTCTTTTTCAAACTTCACTTTCTTATCAAGCTTACTCTGGCCTCATGTTGATTGTCCCCAGCACTCCTAATCCTCTTTAATTTGATCTATACTTCAATAGTATTTGTATATTAACATACCATATCATTTACTTGTACATTATGGTTTGACTTATTTGTTGCCTTTCTTCTTTCACTAGAATATATATTTCATATCGAGAGTGATTTGGGGATGTTTTGTTTGCTAATGGATCCCAAGAACCTATAATAGTGCCTAGCATATATTAGGCTTTTAATAAACATCACCAAATGAGGGAGTAAATCATGTTCATTTGTGAATGTGGAGGATTATATTCAAGTGTTATTATGGATATTAAAGCTCTGAAAACAAAATATGAAATATACAGACACATATATACAAAATCTAGATTTTCATGACATTGATTTTTTAGTTGTTTCTCCCTATCTAGTTTATGAAACTATGCATGGAGAGATGAAACAATAATAGACTCATGTGGAATGATCTATGTAAGTAGTTTAAATGGAAAGAAAAAACTTGAAGAGATTACATTAAACCCTTGAATTTCTACAGCTAAGATGAATTCTTCTCCTCATTAGGAGTTTATTAAATGATGAGTCAATTTCCTTTTTTTTTCCTATAATATTTTCTCTCAAATTTTTGTTATGGCATATGTTTTTAATTCGCAGTAATAATAACATAATTATTAAATTAAATGAGTGCATTTAGCATAATTATCTTAAGTAGATGAAAACTGTATTTGCAGCCACTTGTTTCCAGACTGCATTCTTTATTCAATTTCTTCTTGATGATCAAATTCCCCTTTGTTGTGAGGGAAAGTTCTTGTTCTATCCATCTTCTGGCTCGATAGAACTTGCCAGCTACTCTAAAAGCCATTATAAAAGAAAGAATGTCATTTAAAAGTAGCTGAATTGTTTTGTGTTAGATGATTATGGTGTTTTTTAGTACCAACCCTACAAACAATCTTTCTAAGTAAACTCGCTCAGTTGTGTCCGACTCTTTGCGACCCTATGGACTGTAGCCTATCAGGCTCCTCCGTCCATGGAATTTTCCAGGCAAGAGTACTGGAGTGGATTGCCATTTCCTTCTCCAGGGGATCTTCCCGACCCAGCAATCGAACCCGGGTCTCCCATATTACAGGCAGACGCTTTACCGTCTGAGCCACCAGGGAACGTGCTATTTTCATGGAATGTGCCAAAAAGTGATGCAATTAAGCGTAATGAGCAGGGAATTGAACTGTCGGAAGAACTTTGGAATACACTGGAAAAGCTGTAGCAAGGATAAATTCCCAAAGGTGGCAACACGTTTTAAAGGAAAGACACTTTCCCCAGGGCAAAAGGAAGGTGTAGCCTCAGTTGTCTTCGGCGAGCGCCCTCTTGTGACGGTGGCGCGAATGACCACATGGACTGTGTGGATAGGAACTTGATCCAGGCTCAGTAGCAGTCAGCTCAGTTCGGTCACTTAGTCGTGTCAGTCTCTTTGAGACCCTGTGGACAGCAGCATGCCAGGCTTCCCTGTCAATCACCAACTCCCGGAGCCTACTCAAACTCTTGTCCATCGCCTCGGTGACGCCATCCAACCATCTCATCCTCTGTTTTCCCATTCTCATCCAGCCTTCAATTTTTCCCAGCATCAGGGTCTTTTCCAATGAGTCAGTTCTTTGCATCAGGTGGCCAAAGTATTGGAGTTTCAGCTTCAGCATCAGTCTTTCCAATGAAAATTCAGGACTGAATTCCTTTAGGATGGACTGGCTGGATCTCTTTGCAGTCCAAGAGACCCTCAAGAGTCTTCTCCAACACCACAGTTCAAAAGCATCAATTCTTCTGTGCTCAGCTTTCTTTATAGTCCAACTCTCACATGCATACATAACTACTGAAAAAACAAAGCTTTGACTAGACAAACCTTTGTTGACAAAGTAATGTCTCTGCTTTTTAATATACTGTCTAGATTGGCCATAGCTTTTCTTCCCAGGAGCAATCGTCTTTTAATTTCATGGCTGCAGTCAACATCTGCAGTGATTTTGGAGCCCCCCAAAATAAAGCAATACATGCTCCTAATTGGACATGAGTTGGTAAGGAATTTTCTTGCAATGCAGGAGGCACAGGTTTGATTCCTGGGTCAGGAAGATCCTCTGGAGAAGGAAATGGCAACCCACTCCAGTTTTCTTCCCTGGAGAATCCCATGGACAGAGGAGCCTGGCAGGTTACAGTCCTTGGGGTCGCCAGAGGCAGACACGGCTTAGCGACTAAACCACCACCACCACCCACCTCCCTAGAGTAATCTTCATGCAGGAAAGTTTCATTTACATAATCTGTAAATTTTAATCACAACTTTTAACAGTAATGTGTGTCCATTCCACAGTCAATTGCAGTGGCTTTTAAGAGAACAGGGTCTGGATGAAGGCTTCTTCCACAGCTACTAGTCATCTGAAGTGAGGTTCAGAATCACACCTCTCCCAGAGAATGGTGTGAGGATTGAATGCGAAGCGCCCAGCACAGTGCTTAATGAATTCTCGCTACTAATATTTTCTCACTCTTACATCCAGCTTTCCTTGAAAACCCTCTGAACTGGTGCCTAACTCATCAAAAGGATGGAAAGTTTCAGAGTCACTGAAATTTGTGGAAAACAGGCTTCTGATACAGAATCAAAAATGTATTTACTTTGTGGATAAAATCCATTAAAATTTTCTGTACATAAATCTTTTCTGGGTCAGGTAAAGTTACTGGAACCCCAAAGACTAGGAAAATCCGTAGCATAAGCCAGTGTTATCAGAAAGCTGTGCATCAGAACACAGGGAGGTATATTGGTCTTTTATCTCACCTAAATTTATTAGGCACTAAAAAGTTATAACTAAGTATCTAGGCCCATTTAGCAATTGCATTTGCTTTACTTTAAGATTAGACTAATTATACTGATTTAAATACAAGTCAAGTCTGCTGCTTTGTTGGATGAACTAATAAAAATCCATCTGGACTCGAGGCATGATAAGAAAATGAAAGATACATATCAATATTGGAATGAGCACCTAGGTGCCAGAAGATTAATATCTTTCAACTCCTGACATATCAGATTGTTCACATTGCTAGTGTCTTTTTTTAAATATAATTCCTTAAAATTTTAAACATGTTTAATAGCTGAGAATAATATATATGATGGAATGAGATAATCCAAATGATCATTTTCACTTTATAGCCATAGATCCTGCTATGTTAAATTCACCAAACATTTACAGTGGAATACCATGCACTAAGCTGTATGCTAAAGGGACAACGGGAGCCCAGAAATGATTGGGAGATGGCCCTGCCTTCAAGGAGATGTGAGAAACATGCAAAGAGATCATTAACATTGCAAGTGGCATATGCAAAGAAATATTTGCAGGATGTATAAGCTGTCCAATGGTTGTGTGAGAAACACACGTTTGGGCAGAAAGTGATTCATGAGATGAATAAAATACTTTTAGAAAGATAAAAGGAAAAGAACTTCCTAGGAACTGAGACTAGCACTTGGGGAAGGACAGGTACATTCAGAGGTCCTGCATGTTCTGTTTAGCTGTGACATAGCTTGGTGTTTTTGCCATTATTGTCCCTTTGGATGTTGGTGTATCGAACATCTTTTGATTGTTAATTCTGGCATTTTCCCAGAATATCACTTCCATTAGCCCTATAATTTTATCCCCAAAGAGCCTACTCCAAATAAAGCATAAACAGATTCTAGTGTTCACCCCAAAACTGTCGACAACAAAACACATCACTATTGCACAATATTCCCCCAAGTCTTTTTCTGAAGCTGTGAATTCAAGCAGTCATTTTATTCTGTTTCTCTCTAATAATACTATGAAATTTGGATCTTTTAAATGAGCTGTTTTCCCCCCATATCTCCTCTCCTACATCTATGTTGAATTCTACATTGAATTAATCTTGCTTAATACTGAACAAATTCAGTGATTGTGGGCAAAGGTATATTCTAGATGGGGAAAGCAGTTTGCCATGGGGTTCTCTTCTCTATAAGTTAATCTTCTTATCTTCAAGGAAACTCCATAGGACCTGAACTTCAGTAGTGTAGAAAGAGAAATTTTAAAAAAATAAATAAATAAAGGAAAAGAGGGAGCAAGGGAAGGAAGAAAGAAAGTAAGATAGGCTAATATGAAGTTTGGGCTCCACAAAGAGGTTTTTTACAAGGAGAATTGTGAAATAGGGGGATGTTAGCACCTTAGACACCCTAAATAATGGGGTGGAGAAAGGAACTGCTCCTGCTAGTCCTCAGAACATCATTTGACCCTGGTACTACAAATACAAGAGTAGATGTAGTGTAGTTGTGTACCCTGAAAATTTTACAACTTTAGGAGAATAAGGAGTTAATACCCTGACTGAGAAGATCAACAGTCTTAAGAATGTCGAAAGTTGCAGGGGTGATAAATATTCTTGAAATGCCTCACAATAAATATAGATTGGAAGCAACCAAGATGTCTTCTCAAGATGAATGGATAAGCTGTGGTACCTCCAGACTATGGAATATTGTGTTAGTCACTCAGTTGTGTTTGACTCTTTGCAACCCCATGGACTGGACCTCTGTCCATGGAATTCCCCAGGCAAGAATACTGGAGGGAGTTGCCATGCCCCAATGGAATATTATTTAGTGCTAAAAGGAAATGGGCTATTGAGCTATGAAAAGGCATGTAGAAATCTTAAATGCATATAACCAAGTGAAAGTAGCCAATCTGAAAAGCACACTGTATAAGTCCAACTATATGACATTCTGGAAAAGGCCAGACTAGAGAGAGTAAAAGGATCACTGCTTGTGGGGGAGTAAGGGTGGATATGAATAGGTGAAACACAAAGAATGTTCAAGAGAGTGAAGCATTCTGTATGATATTACAGTGATGGATGGATGTCATTACACATTTTTCCAAACCTATAGAATGTTCAGCACCAACAGTGAACCCTAAGGTAAGCTGTGGACTTTGGGTAGTTATGATGCTCCAGTGCAGGTTAATCCTTGATAAACTACCACTCTGGTGAGTGATGTTGATATTTGGGAGGGCCATGCATGTGTGTAGACAACAGATAAATGGGAAATCTCTGTTCCTTTCAATTTGTTGTAAACCTAATACTGCTTTAAAAATATCAAATCTTAAAAAGATAGACTAGAGTTGGCAAAATAAAGGGGAACAGTTTACAAGAACACATGAATACTTTGCTCCTGGTCATACAGACAGCAAATAGCAGAGCTAAGTTAGAAACTGGTCTATCTTAGCTCATAACCTCTGCTTATTTTCATAACTGAATGGAGACTCAGTTCTTGCATAGTTTACACTTTAGAGTCCAAAAAATGAAGCCTCCCATCCCAAAAATAGTAGAGAAGAGAAGATTCTCAATTCTTCTCAAGGCCCCCTAATTAAGTATGCCACATTTAGCAAATAAAAATAAGATGTCCAGTTAAATTTAAAAAGACCCTGATGCTGGGAAAGATTGAAGGCTAGAGGAGAAGGGGGCAACAGAGGCTGAGGTGGTTAGATAGTATCATCAACTTAATCCACATGGATTTGAGCAAACTCTGGGAGATAGTTGAGGACAGACAGACACAGCTGGAGTGAGGTCACAAATAGTCAGACACGAGTCAGTGATTGAACAACAAGTTAAATTTGAATTTCAGATAAGAAGCAAATTTATTTTTAGTTTAAATAGGTACCATATATTTTACACTGAATATTTATCTGTCATTTATCTGAGATGCAAATTGAACTCAGTGTCCTATATTTTATCTAGCGAACCATATTCAACACACTACATTGTGGCACTCTCAATATTAAGTTGTACTAAACAAATTTAAAAAATGAAGAAAACTATTCTAGTGCATATGATAATTTCCTCAAAGCATTAGAGATAAACTACACACTCTACGCTGTTTTCACTGAAGCAGCCAGTAAACCTGCTCAGAATTTTCTCTGAATTGTTGAGATCTACAAAACAGAAAAAATACTGACAAAAGTCCTCCAGAGTAGATTTAGTCATCCTGTGTGCCTCACCGTGAGCTATTCCGGTGATTCTTTAGTGTGTGATTCACTCTGGAAACAAAAACAAGAGAAATAATTGGTGTTTACTGAGACTAGTGTTTGTCAACTCATACCTAGCTACCATCATTGTTTTTTCCCCGCACTGAAACCCAGCTTCTTTTTAGCAAATTGGACAAAAGATGAAGTCATTCCATTTAACCGACACTATAGCAACAGGGAAACTTTATGCTTTCGGAATGTAAAATTACTAAGTTTGACGTGTAATTAAGAAACTGGGGTTCACATTGACTTCCTAAAATTTAAAAATGTCTGATGTACTCAAAACCCTAATTTAGATCTGATGCAGTCAGCCACTTTATTTGCCTGCAGTTTTGGGGCCTGAATATACTTTAAGAAGAGTTGAGTCATTCCAGAACCACAACAACATCTGCCATGAGTGTGAGTTCCCTGAGTATGTGATTGTAAACTGCCTTTCCTACTTAAATTTGCTTTATGACCATATGCAAGTTCTGTGGCCTCTCTGTACACAGATTATAGGTGTTGAGAGCCTGATTGGAGGTCAGGCTGTCTGGTTGAACCCTGACTGTGCCATGCCACGTGTGTATAACCAAAGCAAATTTTGGTTCTTCATCAGGATTGTTGGGAGGACTAAAATACACTAGAAGAGTGCTAGGCACACAGTAGTTCTCAAGACATGTTGTCTATTTTCTTAGCAAAAGTAGTCCTATTATACACTATTGTACAAAAATAAATGCCAGTCATTGGCATAGCAGCCTATGAAACATTTTTAAATCTTGGTGTCCTTGAAGACAAGATGAGGAAACTTGAGAAATCATTCTTAAATAGTGATATATAAAATAATCTATCTAATTATTTGCAAGTGCTATTGATCACTGTTACTAGGCATCTTTAACAGATGTTTCAGATGGCCAAAAACAAAACAAACAAAAATTCAGCTGTCCCTTTGGGAAACTGGAGTCAAAGTGATAAGGTCAGATTTTCCCATTCACTAAATGTGCTTCTGCTCAGGTCCTCCAGTATCTCATCTCTCTCTAGTATATGATCATCTGTGAGAGCCCAAACTGATGTAGAAGGAGTTATCCAGGAAACTCTCTTAACCTGTGAAAAGAGAAAAGGAAAACTCCAAGGGTCGTAGTCCCTGGCTCATGTCCAGTTAGCAAGTTGGTGGCTATGGTAACCACCTCCTCCCGCCCCCACCGCCAAATGACCCTATTGAGTCCCACCTCCCAATGTTCATGCTCTTACATAAGCCCCTTCTGTGGTGTGGGCTCAGCTTAGCTATTTCCTTCTATGAAGTTTGAGAAGTCTGAGCATTCCTGGTGGCTCACATGGTAAAGAGTCTGCCTGCAGTGTGGGAGACCTGGGTTCAATCCCTAGGTCAGGAAGATCCCCTGTAGAAGGAAATGGCAACCCACTCCATTACTCTTGCCTGGAAAATCCCATGGATGAAGGAGCCTGGAAGGCTACGGTCCATAGGATCGCAAAGAGTCGGATATGACTGAGCAACTTCTCTCTCTCTCTCTATGAATTTAGTAAATAGCAGTGATGATGTATAACTCTGAGATGTAGGTCATAAAAGTCAGTGATTCCTTCCTCAATCTCTCTCACCCTGTCTCTCACTCTCTTTCTATCTCTCTCTCTTTCTGTCTCTCTCCCCACATTTACACTGTTGGAAGCCAGCGTAAGTCATGAACAGCCAAATAGAGACACTCTCTTGGAAAGGAAGTGAAGCTTCTGCCAACGACCATGTGAGTGAGTTTGGAGACTCAGTCTCCATCCCCAGTCAAGTCTTCATGTGACCAGTGCCCTGAGCGACAGCTCGAACACAACCTCATGAGGGACTGAGTCAGAACCATCCAGCTAATCTTCCAGGACCTGGCCCTTAATTACTTGTTGTTGTTTTAAGCTGCTAATATTTGGGCAAACTTGTTGTGCATCAACAGATAAATAATAGAGACAGAGCTCTTAAAAGAGCATAATGTTATTACTGAGCTGATAGCAATTTTATCTGAGTAGAATATAGAATGAGCATCATTTGTTTCTAAATTTTCACAACAGATCTGAGTAATCATATACAGAGAGTTGAAATGATTAGCTTAAATAATGCTATTATTATATCAAAGTTGAAATTATTATTTCAAATGGACTCATTGTTCAACTACAAAGAATTGAAAGTACTATAGCATTCTTTATTTACCAAGAAAGTACTGTGGCTGAAGTTAACATTTCTGGCATTTACTCAGACTCATCTAACCAGGGCAGACCTCAAATCCACCTCTCTTGTTTAAGGTAGATAAACATGTCTTACAATTCCTGCAGGTGATGATAGCTCTGGCAAACACAGTATACACAGGTGGATTGGATCTTTCATATTGTGAAAACAAAGCCAAGAACTGAGGACTTAAAATAGATTATATTTTTTCAGACACAACACTATTTACATAGCAATCATTTCAAGTAGATCAGTATTTTAATCTTGGCTCTACACCATGAGGGAAACCTACTAACAGTGGCTCCCACGTCATTAAAAATATGTCAGGTTTAGGTCAGCATAAAATTGGAGGTAAAGATGAATCCACGCTGAATCCAAGAGGCATTATGTCATAACTGGTGAAGAGGTGGACAAAACCTCCCCAAAATCAATTTTCAGGAAGTCTGAGATACTTCCAGTCATAGTCAAAGGTAGCCATGCCTTCCTAGAAGGAGCCAAAGGACTGAAAATAAATGCATTTGGAGAAAAGATTAACCTAACTTATGGAAGAGGATGCTTCCTAGGGGAGGGATAGAAGCCAAAGGAGTTAAATGCAGTACAAATACCATGGTTCTAGGGGAAAGGGGCCTAGGATTATAATATGGAGTCTTCACTTACATTGTCTCCCAGGCATTCCCAACTTGGAAAGCAGATACATATTTATGTACCCAAAGAAAAACTTTAAAAACAATTACATGTTCTGGTAAAAATTGTTTCCTTTGAGGGTGGCCTGTTGTGAAATATTTTAACAGTAATAGAGGTCATCCTTTTACACGCTTATTTCACACAGCTACGAATAGGGAATAAGGTAATTCCCTACTGTTTTTCACCAGACATAGTCCGAAGTGACTTTTGACTACTTCCAAATCAAATCTACCTCTGTCCTCAGAAATAAAAATTCTTTCACTGCTGACTTTCTTTTTAAGTAGGTAATCTGTACAAATCTCAAAGGAGTGACCAAGTTTCAGAAATGCTTTTTGTCTATGCAGCATTTTATATATGCTATTATATAGAAATGAATAAAAATTAAGAATTTAAACATTTAAAAGGGACCTAAATAAAACATGAAATAAACGTCTCACCAAAAACTCTGTCAGACATAGGGAGCACTGCCTTGGGACTCATTTAGCATGGTGGAGTACAAAGAACAGAGAGATTTTTTCTCTCAAAAACTGACCTTTAAACCTTTAAACACTGGATAAAACTATCCAGTGTTTAGAAGGTGCATCTAGCAGGTCTCCAACCAAGAAAAGCCATTTTTTGAAATGAGATGGATGGACATAAACATCAGGGCAAGAATTGCATCTACAAAAACACAGTTCAGTAACTCCTCTCTCACTAGTTCCTTGTATCAGTGAATCTGTTTCTGCTTTGTTTTCTTTCAGGAGTTTTAAGATTTCAGGTTCTTACATTTAAGCCTTAAATTCATTCTGAGTTTATTTTTGTATATGGTATAAGAAAGTGATACAGTTTCGTTCTTTCACATGTAGCTGCTCAGTTTTCCCAACGTGGTTTCCTGAAGATACTGTCTTTTTCCCATTGTATATTCTTGTCTCCTTTGTCCTAGATTAACTGACCGTATAAGCATGGGTTTATTTCTGGGTTCTCTGTTCTGTTCTACTGATCTGTGTGTCTGTTTTTGTGCCAGTACCTTACTGTCTAACTCACTATAACTTTGTAGTATAGTCTGAAATTAGGGACCATGGTTCCTCCACCTCTGTTCTTCTTTGATTATTTTGAATCTTTTGTGGTTCTGTACAAAGTTTGGTATTTAGTTCCACTTCTGTAAAAAAATGCCATTGGTATTTTGATAAGGATTGCATTGAATTTGTAGATTACTTTCGATAGTATGGACATTTTAGCAATATTAACTCTTTCAATCTATGGACATGCTATGTTTTTCCATTTATTTATGTCATCTTAAATTGCTTCTGGGTTTCTCCGGTGGTTTAGCTATAAAAGAATCCACCTGCAATGCAGAAGATGTGGGTTTGATTTCTGGGTCAAGAAAATCCTCTGGAGTAGGGAATGACAATCCACTCCAGTATTCTTGCCTGGGAAATCCCATGGGCAGAAGAATCTGGTGGGCTGTGGTACATGGGGTCGCAGAGAGTTGGACACAATGAAACCACTGAGCACACAAAAATTTATTTAACCAATGTTTTATCGTTTTCTGGGCACAGGTTTTCTCTTTGGTTTAATTTATTTCTAGATATTTTATTATTTTTGATCCAATTTTAAACTGGATTATTTTCTTCATTTCTCTTTCTGATAACTCTTTATTAATGCATAGGAAAGCAATGAAGTTTTATATACTATTTGTATCCTGCAACTTTCCTGAATTCATTTACTTATTCTAATATTTTTTGTGGAATCTTTCAGATTTTCTATATACAGTATTGTCATCAGTGAATACTGACAGCTTAACTTCTTTCTTTCCAGTTTGGATGCCTTTTATTTATTTATTTGTTCCTCATTACTGTGGCTAAAACTTCCAATACTATTATTTTTTCTGTTTTTTAATTTATTTTTAATTGGTCATCTGATTTATTAATCACTTTAGATTCCATAAGCTAAAAATATTTATTTGATAAATAAAGGCAGTGAGAGTGGGCATCCTTGTCTTGTTCCTGATCTTAGAGGAAAAGCTTTCATTTCCCTTAGTTGCTTTTTAAGGTTCTCTCTTTATCCTTAACTTTCACCATTTTAATTATAATATGTCTTGATGTGTTTCTCTGAATTCAACTTATTTGGAACTTTCCAGGCTTCTGGAAGCTGGATGTCTGTTTCCTTCTTCAGAAGAGGGAATTTTTTAGCCATTATTTATTCAAATAATATGAAGTGAAGTGAAGTGAAGTCGCTCAGTCATGTCCGACTCTTTGCGACCCAATGGACTGTATGTAGCCTACCAGGCTCCTCAGTCCATGGAATTTTTCAGGCAAGAGTACTGGAATGGGTTGCCATTTCCTTCTCCAGGGGATCTTCCCAACCCAGGGATTGAACCCGAGTCTCCCGCATTGCAGTCAGACGCTTTACCCTCTGAGCCACCAGGGAAGCAGTGCCTAGAGGAGCTATTCCACATTCAAGGTCAGGAGGGGCAGTGGTGAGGAGATACCCATCATCCAAGGTAAGGAGCAGCAGCTGTGCTTTGCTGGAGCAGCTGTGAAGAGATACCCCACATCCAAGGTAAGAGAAACCCAAGTAAGATGGTAGGTGTTGCAAGAGGGCATCAGAAGGCACACACACTGAAACCATAATCACAGAAAACTAGTCAATCTAATCATACTAGGACCACAGCCTTGTCTAACTCAATGAAACTAAGCCATGCTCATGGGGCCAGCCAAGATGGGCAGGTCATGGTGGAGAGGTCTGACACAATGTGGTCCACTGGAGAAGGGAATGTCAAACAACTTCAGTATTCTTGCCTTGAGAACCCCATGAACAGTATGAAAAGGCAAAATGATAGGATACTGAAAGAGGAACTCCCCAGGACAGTAGGTGCCCAATATGCTACTGGAGATCAGTGGAGAAATAACTCCAGAAAGAATGAAGGGATAGAGCCAAAGCAAAAACAATACCCAGTTGTGGATGTGACTGGTGATAGAAGCAAGGTCTGATGCTGTAAAGAGCAATATTGCATAGGAACCTGGAATGTCAGGTCCATGAATCAAGGCAAATTGGAAGTGGTCAAACAGGAGATGGCAAGAGTGAACGTTGACATTCTAGGAATCAGTGAACTAAAATGGACTGCAATGGGTGAATTTAACTCAGATGACCATTATATCTACTACTGCAGGCAGGAATCCCTTAGAAGAAATGGAGTAGACATCATTGTCAACAAACAAGTCCGAAATGCAGGACTTGGATGCAACCTCAAAAAAGACAGAATGATCTCTGTTCATTTCCAAGGCAAACCATTCAATATCACAGTAATTCAAATCTATGCCCCAACCAGTAATGCTGAAGAAGCTGAAGTTGAATGGTTCTATGAAGACATACAAGACCTTTTAGAAATCACACCCAAAAAAATATATCCTTTTCATTGTGGGGGACTGGAATGCAAAAGTAGGAAGTCAAGAAACACCTGGAGTAACAGGCAAATTTGGCCTTGGAGTATGTAATGAAGCAGGGCAAAGGCTAAAATAGTTCTGTCAAGAGAACACACTGGTCATAGCAAACACCCTCTTTCAACAACAGAAAAGAAGACTCTACACATGAACATCACCAGATGGTCAACACCGAAACCAGATTGATTACATTCTTTGCAGGCAAAGATGGAGAAGCTCTATACAGTCAACAAAAGCAAGACCAGGAGCTGACTGTGGCTCAGATCAAGAACTCCTTATTGCCAAATTCAGATTTAACTTAAAGAAAGAAGGGAAAACCACTAGACCATTCAGGTATGACCTAAATCAAATCCCTTATGATTATACAGTGGAAGTGAGAAATAGATTTAAGGGCCTAGATCTGATAGATAGAGCTCCTGATGAATTATGGACGGAAGTTCATGGCATCGTACAGGAGACAGGGATCAAGACCATCCCCATGGAAAAGAAATGCAAAAAAGCAAAATGGCTGTCTGGGGAGGCCTTACAAATAGCTATGAAAAGAAGAGAAGCGAAAAACAAAGGAAAAAAAAAGGAAAGATATAAGCATCTGAATGCAGAGTTCCAAAGAATAGCAAGAAGAGATAAGAAAGCCTTCCTCAGCAATCAGTGCAAAGAAATAGAGGCAAACAACAGAATAGGAAAGACTAGAGATCTCTTCAAGAAAATTAGAGATACCAAGGGAACATTTCATGCAAAGATGGGCTCGATAAAAAACAGATATTGTATGGACCTAACAGAAGCAGAAGATATTAAGAAGAGGTGGCAAGAATACACAGAAGAACTGTACAAAAAAGATCTTCATGACCAAGATAATCAAGATGGTGTGATCACTCACCTAGAGCCAGGCTTCCTGGAATGTGAAGTCAAGTGGGCCTTAGAAAGCATCACTATGAACAAAGCTAGTGGAGGTGATGGAATTGCAGTGGAGCTATTTCAAATCCTGAAAGATGATGCTGTGAAAGTGCTGCACTCAATATGCCAGCAAGTTTGGAAAACTCAGCAGTGGCCGCAGGACTGGAAAACGTCAGTTTTCATTCCAATCCCAAAGAAAGGCAATGCCAAAGAATGCTCAAACTACCGCACAATTGCACTCATCTCACACGCTAGTAAAGTAATGCTTAAAATTTGCCAAGCCAGGCTTTAGCAATACAGGAACTGTAAACTTCCAGATGTTCAAGCTGGTTTTAGAAAAGGCAGAGGAACCAGAGATCAAATTGCCAACATTCGCTGGATCATGGAAAAAGCAAGAGAGTTCCAGAAAAACATCTATCTTTGCTTTATTGACTATTCCAAAGCCATGAAATTAAAAGACACTTACTCCTTGGAAGAAAACTTATGACCAACCTAGATAGCATGTTTCAAAGCAGAGACATTACTTTGCCAACAAAGGTCCATCTAGTCAAGGCTATGGTTTTTCCAGTGGCCATGTATGGATGTGAGAGTTGGACTGTGAAGAAAGCTGAGCACCGAAGAATTGATGCTTTTGAACTGTGGTGTTGGAGAAGACTCTTGAGAGTCTCTTGGACTGCAAGGAGATCCAACCAGTCCATTCTGAAGGAGATCAGCCCTGGGATTTCTTTGGAAGGAATGATGCTAAAGCTAAATCTCCAGTACTTTGGCCACCTCATGCGAAGAGTTGACTCATTGGAAAAGACTCTGTTGCTGGCAGGGATTGGGGGCAGGAGGAGAAGGGGACGACAGAGGATGAGATGGCTGGATGGCATCACTGACTCTATGGACGTGAGTCTGAGTGAACTCCAGGAGCTGGTGATGGACAGGGAGGCCTGGCGTGCTGCAATTCATAGGGTCGCAGAGTCGGACGTGACTGAGTGACTGAACTGATTCAAATAATTTTTCCTGTCTTCCTCTTCTTCTTCTGGGGCTCCTATAGTGTTCATAGTATTCTGCTTTCCCAGAGATCTTTTGGAGAATCTTCACTTTTTAGAATTCTTTTTTCTTTGTGCTGCTCTGTCCAGTTTGGCTATTTTCATTACTTTGTCTTTCAGCTTACTGATTCACGTTTCTCATTTGTCCATTTTGCTGTTGAACCACTCTAGTGTGTTTTTTAGTTCAGTAATAATTTCTGTTTGGTACTGTCTTATATTTTCCACCTCTTTGTTGAACTTCTCACTTTATTCATCCACTCTTCTCCTGAGATCAGTGAGTGTTTTATTGACCATTATTTTGAACTCTATCATATCTCTATCCTTATCTCTATTTCACTAAGGTCTTTTTGGGAGATTTGCCTTGTTTTTCGGTTTGGAATATACTTGCATGTCTGCTCACTTTGCCTGTCTCTCTGTGTTTATCTATATGTATTGGACAAAAGGATTGCATCCCTCAGTCTTGAACAAGTAGGCTTGTAGGAGCTGTTCCATGTGGCCCATAAAAACAGACTTTCTGGCCCCCAAGACAGGCTTTCTATGCACATCCCTTCTACACTCTGTGCCTGGCTGCTGTTAAAGGGTGAGGGGTTTGAAATGATTGCTAGTCCTGGTTTTGGCCTGGTTTCTGTGAAGAGTAGGCAGAGTTTAGGGTGTTGACTTGGATGGTTGTGGGTCAACTGCTACACAGGGATGGATGAACTCGCACCTGCCCAGCCTGGTGGTGGCTCAGGAGCTGTGTGAGATGGTTGGTACTCAGAGGACCCACCAATGTCTGTTATGGCTCAGCTGCTGTGAGGCTTGGGTAGGATTGGGGGTACATTCATTTCAGCTCTGTGTGTGAAGCTCAAGGCTAAGAGCTCTCACCCAGTCCAGTGTGGTTCAGTATCTTCACAAGGTGGTGCTCACCCAACCTGGTGTGGCATCAGTGCTGTGTGGGATGGATGGGATACAAGACGCTTACCCAGCCTACTTATGGCACAAGGCAGGGGCAGAGTACGCACTTTGGTACTAGCAGGTTTGGGGTGGGGGCACTGAAAATGGTGGCCATCAGCACTGTTACCAGTTATAAAGAGACTGCAAAATGGTATTCATCAGTATTTCCATCCCTGGATAAAGTTCCTGCAGGTTCCTCTCTCTTCAGCAGCTTCTTTAAATTTAGTAAATGGGTCTCCTTTACTTGTAGTCTAGGTAATTTCAATCCGTTGCTTTTGCACTGGATCTCAGAGCCAGTTTCTTTGTATGCAAGCACATTAAGTGCAGGAGCTCTGTTTCCTACCTTTCTATGATTCTCCTGGTCTTAATCACCATTGATATTCATAACCATATGTTTTGTAAGGTTATCCTTCCAGTTAGATAAAATTATTATTGTTTTTATTTAATGGAACATCTAATAAAAAGATTTTTCCTTTATTTCACCTAAATTTCACCTAAAGGTCTTTACCTTAACAAGTCAGTTTTAATGATCCCTAATCTATGGGCCTTAGGAAGCATCACACAAACAAAGATAGTGAAGATAATGGAATTCTAGTTGAGCTGTTTCAAATTCTGAAAGATGATGCTATGAAAGCACTACACTCAATATGGCAGCAAATTTGGAAAACTCAGCAGTGACCACAGGACTGGAAAAGGTCAGTTGTCATTCCAACTCCAAAGAAAGGCCATGCCAAAGAATTCTCAAACTACTGCACAATTGCACTCATCTCACATGCTAGTAAAGTAATGCTCAAAATTCGCCAAGCCAGGTTTCAGCAATATGTGAACCGTGAACTTCCTGATGTTCAAGCTGGTTTTAAAAAAGGCAGAGGAACCAGAGATCAAATTGCCAACATCTGCTGGATCATGGAAAAAGCAAGAGGGTTCTAGAAAAACATCTACTTCTGCTTTATTGACTATGCCAAAGCCTTTGACTGTGTGGATCACAATCAACTGTGGAAAATTCTGAAAGAGATGGGAATACCAGACCACCTGACCTGCCTCTTGAGAAACATATATGCAGGTCAGGAAGCAACAGTTCAAACTGGACATGGAACAACAGATTGGTTCCAAATAGGAAAAGGAGTACATCAAGGCTGTATATTGTCACCCTGCTTATTTTACTTATATGCAGAGTACATCATGAGAAACGCTGGACTGGAAGAAGCACAAGCTGGAATCAAGATTGCTGGGAGAAATATCAATAACTTCAGATATACAGATGACACCACCCTTATGGCAGAAAGTGAAAAGGAACTAAGAAGCCTCTTGTGAAAGTGAAAGAGGAGTGTGAAAAAGCTGGCTTAAAGCTCAACATTCAGAAAACGAAGATCATGGTATCTGG
>SJYQ01002059.1:357348-371336 GCA_006410935.1 Redunca redunca
TCAAAGGCTTTGGCATAGTCAATAAAGCAAAAATAGATGTTTTTCTGGAACTCTCTTGCTTTTTCCATGATCCAGCGGATGTTGGCAATTTGATCTCTGGTTCCTCTGCCTTTTCTAAAACCAGCTTGAACATCTGGAAGTTTACAGTTCATGTATTGCTGAAGCCTGGCTTGGAAAATTTTAAGCATTACTTTACTAGCGTGTGAGATGAGTGAGTGCAACTGTGCAGTAGTTTGAGAATTCTTTGGCATGGCTTTTCTTTGGAATTGGGATGAAAACTGACCCTTTCCAGTCCTGTGGCCACTGCTGGGTTTTCCAAATTTGGCATATTGAGTGCAGCACTTTCACAGCATACACTGCTACATAAATATTGATAAATTTTGCTATTTTAAGTTCTCTAAAATATATTAGTAATTATCAAAGAGTTTACTCTCTCCAATTTCTCTATTATTAGTTCAACTGTCCAGGGCAATACAAATGGAATTTTCAAAATTCTCCAAGTGCCAGAGTCATCAGAACCCAAGCTGAGCATGCTCCAGTTCTATGGCTATTTTTACCCTACAACTCTGTATAAGAGGGAATTTGAAAAAAGACACAACTTTTGTTTAAAAATAGTAATCTTAAGTTACTATAGTAATACTCTAATAACTTGTAAGTATTTCAAAGTTTTATGGGCTTACTTCTTATACTGTTTTTTTGTTGTTTAGTCTCTAAGTCGTGCCTGATTCTTTTCGACCCTAGCCCTCCAGGCACCTTTGTCCATGGGATTTCCTAAGCAAGAATACTGGAGTGAGTGGGTTGCCATTTCCTCCTCCAAGGGATATTCCAGACTCAGGCTCAAACTCACGTCTCCTGCTTGGCAGGCAGATTCTTTATCACTGAGACACCAGGGAAGTGATTCTTTAAAATTCCTATCTGATGAAGGAAAAATCATTGAACACAGTCGAAAAATTTGTCAAGTATTGAAATATTGAGCAAAAAGGAGAAAAAAAGTGAAGAACTTTCTATGCCTTTTACAGATATGGAAACAATTCTAAGTGTGATATTCCCCTTTGATTTACAAAAATCATTTGGAATCCTAAATATTGAATTACACTACAGCTAGTGATGTTTTTCAGTTTATTTTATTATAGGGAAAGCTGCCTTTGACAGTTTGAAGCAGCAAATATTGGCAAGCCAATACTTTTAACTGGATCTGAAGAAGAAACATGTGTATTAAAAAGAAAAGGAGTTATCTTCCTTATTTGAAGATAGATCATTGGGCCCATCAGAACACAGTCTGCCAGTTTGAAAACTAAACCTCATTGAAAAACAAAGGAATTACTACAGCAATGGTTTTAAAACAAACCAAAAAAAGCATCACACAGACTACAAAATAAGAAAACTGATTGACTGAGAAAAGAGTGTCTAAATTGTAAAAGGAAAATTAAGCACAGGATCATAGTCTGCCCATTTATCATAGCAAAAAAAGTTATTTTAGCACAGTAATGGAGACAATGACTTTGTTTCCATGAAAAACATGAAGTGAGTTACTTTGTCAATTCATTCAGCTCCATTAACCATAGCAGCTACAAAAAGTTTGAAAATATAGTCAACAAGCTTCTTGAAGTTGGCTGATTCACATTATGCATAAACAGTATATTTGGTTCTGAAATAATACATGTATTATGGATACAAGAGCAAAAGCAATTTTTTAAAGATTGGAAATAAAGATCAGTTTGTTCTCTAGCAGTTTTAATCTATAACTGGGTTATATCCTAAAGCTCTTGATTCAAATAATTTGTCCTAAGAGATTTCTTTTTTTTGTATGGAAGGTAAGGAACTATAAATGCCTTTTCCTTTATTTCTTTTTGGAAGCACATAAGGGGCATTATTATCACAACTATTGAACTCACCATGAAGGCTCATTTCAGGTATAAAGAAGCACTCTAAAAATATGTATGTATGTATATTGTATATATTATATACATATATATGTATTATTCATCACATGATATGCCCTGCATGTTCACAATAGAATATTTCATTATTATTATTCAGAGTGTTTTTATTTTATAACAAGAGAGTTGTTAGAAATGATAGTTGGCACAGAATTAATTCTGGGCACTAGTCCAGCACTGGTACCAGCTTGTTTCATTATATAGGAGAAAGTCATTCTGCCTCACTAGGTTTTAATTTCTTCATTTGGGGGGGGGGGGAACTAGCAAGATTTTTTATCTAAAAAGAAACCAAATGTAGACTTTTGTATTTGTTTGTTTATGGATCAAGTGGCCAATAACTCCTGTGAACATCTATTATTTAACTTGATATGACTGGAGGCTTAATGTTTTGCAGTTTAACTAAAGGAAGAAAGAGCTGTTGACTTGTTAAACTTTTTAAATGATGTTTTATTTCATCCCACCCCACATGGACATCTCATAAGGGAAGAAGGAAAGCTGAGTTTTTATTTGCCCTTCACTTTCACCATCTTTCCCTAGTCTACCCTACTAGTCTTGGAATTCCTTAGAGTTCCAAAAGAAAGAAGAAAATATCATCAGCAAATAAGGCATGCCTAAAATGCTGGGGCAACTGGCATAGGGCGTGTCACTGGAAAGTTCTTTGGTTAGAGGGAGATTTCAATACTCTACCACCAGCACCACACTGTGAGTTCCACACTCACAAACACAGTCACACCTTCCTTCACCTTGCACTTCCTCTGTGCAAGAGGAGTGAGCAGGACAAGAACACCCAGGCCAGACTGAAATATGTTCTCTGAAAAATGCCTGGAAAAGGATGCCCTGATAAGGAAGAAAGATGAAGATGAGCACATTGTGATGTGTATCTATTGGAGTGCTCCAAGTAAGTGAGCATATGTTGAGAAGGAGAGAGAGGGGGAAGAGTAAGGTCTTGCAACAGGAAATAGGAGTCTAATGACCACTATTTATAATCTTTTTGAGACTTGTACCTAAAGAGTAGTGGAGTACAATACAGATTATAAAATTATGCTCAATTGGCCATACAGAAAGCTTATGGCTCACCAGCACAATGCCCCCATAGGTGTCAGAACAGAGGAATACTAGTTTTAGAGAGTTCTACATAGTGAAGGGCAATGCCCTGTCCCTAAGATGTTAGTTATCCAGTGTTTTGTGAAGAAAAAGAATCCTGGATGGTATGAAGATTTGAGCTGTGACTTTGAGTCTGTCACTGGGTGAAATCAGAATGTACTTTCCTTCTTGTGAGAGGCTCCTTCCAAACTTCCTCAAGACCTTTACTTCTTTCTATAATGAGGAGACAAATAAAGATGAAATGAAGATCCTTTCATTGCTATGATTTTGTTACTTCATTGAATAGAAAAGGCCTAATAGAATAGATGGATAATGAAAAAGTAAGAGAATTCCAAAACACCACCTACTTTTGCTTCATTGAGTATACTAAAGCCTTTGCCTCTGTAGATCACAAAAAAACTAGAAAATTCTTAAAAAGATGGGAATACCAGACCACCTTACCTGCCTCCTGAGAAGCCTGTATGCAGGACAAGAAGCAACAGTTAGAACTGGATATGGAACACTAGACTGGGGGGAAAGGAGTACATCAAGGCTGTGTATTATCACTCTGCTTATTTAACTTCTATGAAGAGTATATCATGTGAAATGCCAAGCTGGATGAATCACAAACTGAAATCAAGATTGCCAAGAGGAATATCAACCTCAGATGTACAGATAATAGCACTCTAATGGCAGGAAGCAAAGAACTAAAGAGCCTCTTGATGAGGGTAAAAGAAGAAGGTAAAAAAAGCTGGCTTAAAACTCAACATTCAAAAATTAAAGATCATGGCATCCAGTCCCATCACTTCATGGGAAATAGATGTGGAAAAAGTGGAAACAGTGACAGATTTTATTTTCTTGAGCTCCAAAATCACTGTGGACAGTGACTGCATCCATGAAATTAAAAGATGCTTGCTCCTTGGAAGAAAAGCTAGGACAAACCTAGACAATGTATTAAAAAGCAGGGACATCACTTTGCCAACAAAAGTCCATACAGTGAAATCTATGGTTTTTCCAGTAGTCATGTATGAATGTGAAAGTTGGAACTTGAAGAAGGCCGAGAGCCAAAGAATTGACGTTTTGAATTGTGGTGCTGGAAAAGACACTTGAAAAGTCCCCTGTACAACAAAGAGTTCAAACCAGTCAATCCCCCCAAAAAATCAACCCTGAATATTCATTGGAAGGACTGATGCTGAAGCTGAAACTCCAATACTTTAGCCAACTGATGCAAAGAGCCAACTCATTGGAAAAGACCCTGATGCTGGGAAAGATTGAAGGCAGGAGGAGAAGGGGATTACACAGGATAAGATGGTTGGATGGCATCACCAAATCAATGGATATGAGTTTGAGCAAACTTGGGGACATGATGAAGGACAGAGAAGCCTGGTGTGCTCCAGTTCATGGGGTCACAAAGAGTTGGACATGGCTTGGTTACTGAACAACAAAGAGGGAAATATCTATCATCTGTAACTTCATGGTGACATAGGGCACTGTGTTCTCAGAGTGGAAGATGTCAAGCTATGTCTGTAGCATCTCTGCTGACAGTTTTAGCTGTCTGCTTATATGTACAGACAGAACAAGCACTGATTATTTTGACACCGACAAAGATATAGATTATTATGTGCAATAATGTTAATGCCATTCTACTGAGGACAGTTCTTAGAATTGTGCTATCCGTAGATTGAGTACTTCTCAAGTTGGAGTGGCTTATGTCATGGCTACAGTCTGGTCATGGTGCAGTTACCTTTATTTGATGGTGGCAGTTACAGCCACCATTAATTCTTGAAAAGCATCAGTTCTTAAAAACAACTCAGGAATGTGCATCAGACACTGAATCTGAGCCTCTGTTGTCCTAATCATTAACTGCTATACTTTGTACTTGGGAGGGGGATGGCCTTCAGGAGTCTGTTTATTTCCAAAACCCTTATTCACATGTAGTCCTATCCTTTGAACCTGAGTGTGACAGAAAGCACAATTACATAAGAAATAAAGTGTTTATTTATTTTAGCATTTCAGCATTTACATTGCTGTAGCAACTGAAAAAGGAGATTGTTTTCGGTGCCACATCAATTAATTTCAATCTCTGCTTACAGGATGAATCACCTGCATACTGAAGGATGTTATCTCCTTGGCTGCCTCTGTAGAAGAATGTGCTTATAAGGGAATAAGTGGGGAAGATCTTTGTTCTCCCTAAGCAGTCAATGAGAAAAAAAAAGATGCTTGCAGTATAATTACACCTTTAAAGGAGAGAACTTAGCCTTAAGATAGGTCATGTTCTGTGAAGAATGCTGCCTCAAAAGCCATCTCCAGTCCTACAAAGACAAAAATCTTTTAGAAATGGTCTTCTGTAAGCCTAACTTTAGCAGCTTGGTGAACAGATAATTTTAAATCTTTTTGAAATGATTTCCAAAAGTTTTTAGCCTATGGACACTTATCTTTTCTTAGGAAATGAACTTCATTTGTTGCATTTTAATGTTTGTAGAATTATGTACTTTTAATATTTAATTTAATAGTCCTCAGCCCTATTCTTTTTAATTATTTATTTATTTTTGACTGTGCTGGGTCTTCATCACTGCACAGGCTTTTCCCTAGTTGCAGCAAGCATGGGCTAATCTCTAGTTGTGATACACGGGATTCTCTTTGCTTGGCTTCTCTTGTTGCAGGGCACAGGCTCCAGGGTGCATGGGATTCAGTAACTGCAGCATGTTGGCTCAGTAGTTGTGGTTCCTGGGCTCTAGAGAAAAGTTCAATAGTTGTGGCACACAGACTTAGTTACTTCATGGCATGTGGGATCTTCCTGGATTGGGGATTGAACCTGTGTCTCCTGCATTGGCAGATGGATTCTTTACCACTGAGCCTGCTAAAGTCTGCCTTCTCTCCAGGCTTGTTAGTTGTGGCTTGCAGGCTTTAGTTCCTCTGTGGCATGTGGAATCTTCCCAAATGAGGGACAGAGCCCATGTCCCCAGAATTTGCAGGTGGATTCCCATCCATTGTACCACCAAGGAAGTCTGAGGATGACAGATTTGTGAAGAGTTGAAGGGTGGATTTTCTAAACTCTTATCATGAGTCTCTGTGAATGAGGTATATGCTCATTAAGAAGAGTTGTAAGAAAAGTTGCCCACAATTATACAGTGATTCAGTTCAGTTCATTTCAGTTCAGTTGCACAGTCATGTCTGTGACCCCATGGATTGCAGCACGCCAGGCTTCCCTGTCCATCACCAACTGTCAGAGCTTGCTCAAACTCATGTCCATCGAGTCAGTGATGCCGTCCAACCATCTTATCCTCTGCAGCCCCTTTTCCTCCTACCTCTAATCTTTCCCAGCATCAGGGTCTTTTCCAATGAGTCCGTTCTTTGCATCTGGTGGCCAAAGTACTGGAGTTTCAGCTTCAGCATCAGTCCTTCTAGTGAAAATTCAGGACTGATTTCCCTCAGGACTGACAGGTTTGATTTCCTTACAGTCCAAGGGACTCTCAAGAGTCTTCTCAAACATCACAGTTCAAAAGCCTCAGTTCTTCAGTGCTCAGCTTTCTTTATAGTCCAACTCTCACATCCATACAAGACTATTGGAAAAAACATAGCTTTGACTAGACAGTGATTACTTTAGTGTAACTAAAACTTTGCTGTTATGTTAATAATCTATAATTGAATATGTTTAAAATATATCTTTTTATCATTAAACCTAGAACTTAGATTGTTTTTTACCATGATTTCTCAGCACTCAAAAGGCTTCCAGTCTGTGTAGAATCAGATATTCTAAAGAACTGTAGTAAACTAATTGACCAGAGGTAAAGCAAAGTAAAATACACTTGGTGACAATCAGTTCAGTTCAGTCACTCAGTCGTGTCCGACTTTTTGCAACCCCATGAGTTGCAGCATGCCAGGCCTCCCTGTCCATCACCAAATCCTGGAGTTCACTCAGACTCACGTCCATCGAGTCAGTGATGCCATCCAGCCATCTCATCCTTTTTCGTCCCCTTCTCCTCCTGCCTCCAATCCCTCCCAGCATCAGTCTTTTCCAATGAGTCAACTCTTTGCATGAGGTGGCCAAAGTACTGGAGTTTCAGCTTTAGCATCAGTCCTTCCAAAGATTTCCCAGGGTTGATCTCCTTCAGAATGGACTGGTTGGATCTCTCTTGCAGTCCAAGGGACTCTCAAGAGTCTTCTCCAACACCACAGTTCAAAAGCATCAATTCTTCAGCACTCAGCTTTCTTCACAGTCCAACTCTCACATCCATACATGACCAATGGAAAAAATCATAGCCTTGCCTATGATTTGTTGGCAAAGTAATGTCTCTGCTTTTCAACATGCTATCTAGGTTGGTCATGACTTTTCTTCCAAGGAGTAAGTGTCTTTTAATTTCATGGCTGCAGTCATCATCTGCAGTGATTTTGGAGCCCCAAAAATAAAGTCTGACCCTGTTTCTACTGTTTCCCCATCTATTTCCCATGAAGTGATGAGACCGGATGCCATGATCTTCGTTTTCTGAATGTTGAGCTTGAAGCCAACTTTTTCACTCTCCTCTTTCACTTTCATCAAGAGGCTTTTGAGTTCCTCTTCACTTTCTGCCATAAGGGTAGGGTCATCTGCATAACTGAACTGATTGATATTTCTCCTGGCAATCTTGATTCCAGCTTGTGCTTCTTCCAGCCCATTGTTTCTCATGATGTACTCTGCATATAAGTTAAATAAGCAGGGTGACAACAAACAGCCTTGATGCACTCCTTTTCCTGTTTGGAACCAGTCTGTTGTTCCCATGTCCAGTTCTAACTGTTGCTTCCTGACCTGCACACAGGTTTCTCAAGAGGCAGGTCAGGTGGTCTGGTATTCCCATCTCTTTGAGAATTTTCCATAGTTTATTGTGATCCACACAGTCAAAGGCTTTGGCATAGTCAACAAAGCAAAAATAGATGTTTTTCTGGAACCCTCTTGCTTTTTCCATGATCCAGTGGATTTTAGCAATTTGATCTCTGGTTCCTCTGCTTTTTCTAAAACCAGCTTGAACATCTGGAAGTTCACGGTTCACGTACTGCTGAAGCCTGTCTTGGAGAATTTTGAGCATTACTTTACTAGTGTGTGAGATGAGTGCAATTGTGCGGTAGTTTGAGCATTCTTTGGCATTGCCTTTCTATGGGATTGGAATGAAAACTGACCTTTTACAGTCCTGTGGACACTGCTGAGTTTTCCAAATTTGCTGGCATATTGAGTGCAGCACTTTCACAGCATCATCTTTCAGGATTTGAAATAGCTCCACTGAAATTCCATCACCTCTACTAGCTTTGTTCGTAGTGATGCTTTCTAAGGCCCACTTGACTTCACATTCCAGGATGTCTGGCTCTAGGTGAGTGATCACACCATCGTGATTATCTTGGTCATGAAGATCTTTTGGTGACAATAATCTTATATTGATCTTTAATTTATCTGGTCTCTTTATAGTCACACAAAATGAACTATGATTAAAATATCTAAGAACACCTTGACAAAGGTCTTGTATGGAAACACCTTCTTATATAGCTAGAGATTCCTTACAACCCAGCAATCCCACTGCTGGGCATACACACCGAGGAAACCAGAATTGAAAGAGACACTTGTACCCCAATGTTCATCACAGTACTCTTTATAATAGCCAGGAAATGGAAGCAACCTAAATGTCCATCAGCAGATGAATGGATAATAAAGCTGTGATACATATACACAATGGAGTATTACTCAGCCATTAAAAAAATACATTTGAATCATTTCTAATGAGGTGGATGAAACTTGAGCCTATTATATAGAGTGTAGTAAGCCAGAAAGAACAACACCAATACAGTATATATACGGAACTTAGAAAGATGGTAACAATAACCCTGTATGTGAGACAGCAAAAGAGACACAGATGTATAGAACAGGCTTTTTAACTCTGTGGGAGAGGGAGAGGGTGGGATGATTTGGAGAATGGCATTGAAACATGTATAATATCATATATGAAATGAATCACCAGTCCAGGTTCAATGCATCATACTGGATGCTTGGGGCTGGTGCACTGAGATGACCCAGAGGGACAGTACGGGGTTGGGGGGAGGTGGGAGGGGTGTCAGGATGGGGAACACGTGTATACCTGTGGTGGATTCATGCTGATGTATGGCAAAACCAATACAATATTGTAGAGTAATTAACCTCCAATTAAAATAAGTAAATTATATTAAAAAAAGAACATATAGAGGAATGTAGCATTTCTCAAAATGCATCCAGTGCATGAAATATATTTTTTAAATGTTAATGTTCCCAGAAGTATTTACAAAGCATTTCTATTTTTAAGATATGTGGACTAAGGAAATAATCAGAGAGTAGGTCAATCAATTATTTACAAAAATATGACTTCAATAGGGATCATGCTTTCGGACACCTAGCTTCATATATCCACTAAACTTCGCTTCAGTTTCACTTGGATGTTTTACAGATATCTCAAATTCTTTATGTTCAAAACTAGACTTTTGATACTTTCCTTATAAATCTCTCCTCTTTTAACATTTTTATCTTACTGTTTGACACTTTTTAATCACTTTCTCAAAATATCAAACTGGAAGATTTCCTTTCACTCCTCTTACTCTCACTCTCCACATCTGATGAAAGTACTATCATTTCTGTCTCCAAATTATACATTGGCTCTATTTCCTTCCATCTCCACTGCCACTACCCTAGGGTCATCCGCTGTTATTTCTATTATTTTCTTCCTCAGTTATTTTCCATTTACAAGCCAGAGCAGACTTTCATGGTTTGCAGAGTACCTTCTTATTTCAGTCTCTTTGCATTTAATAAAATATGCAAAATATTTGTTATAAAGAGGCTTAAAATGTCCTGTAGGAACTGATACATGCTGGCCTTTCTGACCTTACCTAACACCAGTCCTCACTACCAATCCTCATAGCACATCAACCAAATTTTCTTTAGGTTATAGAAAAGATCTTTCCTGTCCCAGGGACTTTTTTAATTGATGTTTTCTCTCCCTGGGATTCCTCTCCCTCCCTTTTGTCCTATTAATTTAAAAAAATCCCTTTAAAATATTTTCATTTTATATATTTGTTGAAATTATTAAAATTTAAATTTTATATATAATTTTAAACTATAAAAGTATCAGGTTCAGTAATTTTCAGCTTTATTGAAGCATAATTGAAATATAAATAAAACACATATTTAAAGTGAACATCCCAATGAGTTTTGACATATATATTTACTCATGAAACCATCACCACTACAAATTCATTACTTTCAGAACTCTGTCTATAATCCCTCCCTTTCTCTTTTTTGCCTTCATCATTCTTGCCCTCAGGAAACTGTTATGCTTTCTGTAATTGTAGGTTAGTTTTCATTTTTTGAAATTTCATACATGTGAAATCTTACAGTATCTCCATTTGGAAGCAGTGGTGGGAGTTCTGGCTTCTCTCCTTCAGTGTAACTGTTACATCCATGTTGTTATGTGTAGGAAGAGTTCATTCATTTTTATTGCTGAATGTCATTCCATTGTATGGATGCATTAAAATTTGCTTATCTGCTTATATGTTGACAGATATGTTGACTATTTCCCATTTTTGGTTATTGAAAATAAAGTTACTGTGAAGATTTATTTACAAGTCTTTTTTTCCGGTTATACTAATGTATAACAGGTACACAAAAATCTGCATGGAATTATACATTTGGTGATTTTAGACATATATGTATACACTCATGTTACTGTAACCACAGTGATGGTAATAAACATAGAAATAGCCTCCAAATGTTTCATTGTACCCTTTGCTGCTGTGTTTGTGTGTGTGAGTGGAGTGTGTACTTTTTTGTAGTAAGAAAACTTAACAGAAATTTGCTCTTTTAACAAGGTTTTAAGTACACAATACCTTATCATTGACTATAGGCAGATCTTTGGAATTTACTAGTCTATATAACTGTACCTTTATATCTATCCAACAACTATCCCAATGTCTTTCACAACTACCCCAATGACTTTCTCCTCCCATCCTCTCATAATCATTATCCTAATGTCTGCTTCTATACATTTTTTCTATTTTAAGTCTTGATAGAAGAGGAATCATGTAGAATTTGTCCTTGTGACCAACTCATTCACTTTGCTCTGCCTTCCAATTGAATGAAGTAGGAGAAGGGGATGACAAAGGATGAGATGATTGGATGACATCACTGACTCGATGGACATGAGTTTGAGCAAATTCTGGGAGTTGGTGATGGACAGGGAAGCCTGGTGTGCTGCAGTTCATGGAGTCACAAAGAGTCGGACATGACTGAGGGACTGAACTGAACCGAATTGCCTTCCGAATCCTTAATGTTGTCCAGGTCCATCCATGTTGCTACAAATAGTAGGATTTCCTTCCTTATTCAGGGTGAATAGTATTCCACTTTTTCTTAATCCATTCATCTGCTGATGGACATTTGGATCATTTCCATATTTTGGTTAGGTATAGGTACACTGTGTTCAGAGTTGTCTGACTCTTCGTGGCCCCATAGACTGTAGTCTGCCAGCCTCTTCTGTTCATATAATTTTCCGGGCAAGAATACTAGAGTGGGTTGCCATTTCCTTCTCAAGGGGATCTTCCTGATCCAGAGATCAAACCCATGTCTCCTGAGTCTCCTGTGTTGGCAGGTGGATTCTTCACCACTAGCGCACCACCTGGGAAACCCAAAAGATGTGTGTGTGCTCTGTTGTGTCTGACTCATTGAGACCCCCTAGCCTGTAGTCTTCCAGGCTCCTCTGTCCATAAGATTGTTCAGGCAAGAATACTGGAGTGGGTTGCCATTTCCTCCTTCAGGGAATCTTCCCAACCCAGGGATTGAACCTAGCTCTCTTATGTCTTCTGCATTGGCAGGCAGATTCTTTACCATTGTGCCACATGGGAAGCATCTTGACTATAGTGATGCTAAAACCATAATAAAAATAATGCTACAATGAATGCCAGGGTCCAGCCCCAGTGGATCCAGGGTGATTTGAAGGTGGGGACGGAGTCAGCGTCCTTGGAAATAACTTATTTAATTACAGATAGAGAGGGATTAGAAAATTAGCAGAGAAAAAGAGGCTGAATAACTTGGTTTACATGGAATACTAATCACCACCTACGTAGGCCACAGGCGTCTTTCCGTTCTCCTGAAGGACAGGAGGCACTAAGGCCTCCCCAGTCTGATCTTAGAAGCCCAGGCAAAATTATCAGGCTTGGTGAATACCCACATTCCAGACGGGAATTCAGCCAGAAAAACGGAGAGCAAGAAAGAAGTGACATGGGGGAATCAGTCTTTCCGGAAACTGATCCCATTTCTTTATTTTTTAGGTTTGCTTATATACCTTTTGTTACACATAGGGATGAATACGGAGTCAAGTGGTTGTCAGCAGTCCTGACCTTTATCAAAATCAGGTGCTTCACACAAATGTATAAAAAAGGTCTTAGGGGTTTTACATCATCTTCTGGCCATGAGACCTGCTGCCATTTTACGATCCTTTCTTTCTGATAACCAAAAAACTTATTTTTTCCAAGGGTTTTTTTCTTAAACCAGGCACCACCCTCCAAATAAAGTTGCATTCCTATAGGGTGAGGGTGCAGCGAGTTACATTCAAGAAAGGAATTTATTTAACCCAAGGTTAGCATGATTAATCTTAAAGGTTAATACTTATTTCTCCTATATGCTTAAAGGTTAATACTTATTTCTCCTATGTTAGTTATATTCATTATAAGGGCAGGGAATATGGAGATTTAGCAGTAAACATCAGCCCAACAAATGAAAATCCTTTCACCAATGTTCCCCTTAAGATCTATTTTGTCTTAAGATAGTGATAAAGTTACATTTTTACATAGCAAGGACGCAGTGGTTTATAACAAAGTACAGTGGTCTATTACAAAAGAGAAAATTTATTAACTCAAAAACTCTAGTATTGTTAACCTTAAAAACTACTATATTTCCTTTTCTATATTCCAAATACATTGAGTAATATATTCCCAGGTGCCTAAGGATATGGAGGCCTGGCAGCAATCATTGACTCAACAATGAGAAAAGCCCCATGCTAATGAAGACTCTCAAAATACTCCAAAACTCTCTGTGCTGTTTATGGTTGAGAGGTAGTAAACAATCATGTGCGTAGTGGCAGGAGTATGGATAATCCTGTCACACAAGCTAGTCTGTCAGCAGAGAGGTTTGACCTGAGACACCCTTGTCACACCCAGGGCAGGGAATTAGCAGCAATTATTGGCACAACAAATAAAAAACCCTTCACCAATATAATTCCTAACCAACCCACTATACTGACAATTTCCAACTTCCCAAAAGAATTTGCCTTTAGTAAGTCTAAAACATTTCGTGCCTCTCACAGTCGGGAGGCTGTTAAACAATCACTTGTGGCCAGATGAACCTATACAGGTGGGCTAGATAACCTTTAGAGGAGTCCATAAGTTGAAACACTCTTGTCACGCCCAGGAATTTTTATTGACTTGGAGCTGCACGTTTACTCCTTCTCCGAGAGAACCGGTGGGGAACAGCCCCCCATAAAGTCAGAGGTATAGGCGAGAGCATGAAACAGTAAAGCAGATAGACTCTGGTTTTGGAGGTAGATACTAGGAAACAGGGGGTTTCCTGAGGCTTGAACACGCCTTTGCATATGCCAAGCCTCCTTCCTCATGGCCTTTGCCATGGGCGGAGTTCCTCACGCTGGCCCCCGGCAAATGAACATAGAAGTGCAGACAGTTCTTTGAGATTCTGATTTAAGTACTTCTGAATATATAACCAGAAGAGGGATTTTTGGATCATGTAGTATTTCTATTTTTAATTTTTTGAGGAACCTCCACTTTTTCCTATATCACCTAAAATTTACACTCCCATCAACAGTGTGCAGGGATTCATGTTTCTCCACAACTTATCTAATACACACACACACAGAGACACATGCACACACATATATATAAAAGCTATTCAAATAGATATGAAGTGAAATC
>SJYQ01002060.1:0-48776 GCA_006410935.1 Redunca redunca
CACACGACTGAGTGACTGGACTGGACTGAACTGAACTGACCATTATATCTACTACTGTGGGCAGGAATCCCTTACTAGAAATGGAGTGGCCATCATGGTCAACAAAAGTGCCCAAAATGCTGTACTTGGATGCAATCTCAAAAATGACAGAATGATCTCTGTTCGTTTCCAAGGCAAACCATTCAATATCACGGTAATCCAAGCTTATACCCTAACCAGTAACGCTGAAGAAGCTGAAGTTGAACGGTTCTATAAAGACCTTCAAGACCTCTTAGAACTAACACCCAAAAAAGATGTCCTTTATCATTATAGGGGACTGGAATGCAAAAGTAGGAAGTCAAGAAACACCTGGAGTAACAGGCAAATTTGGCTTTGGAGTATTGAATGAAGCAGGGCAAAGGCTAATAGAGTTTTGCCAAGAGAACGCGCTGGTCATAGCAAACACTCTCTTCCAACAACACAAGAGAAGACTCTACACATGGACATCACCAGACGGTCAACACCAAAATCAGACTAATTATATTCTTTTCAGTCAAAGATGGAGAAGCTCTATACAGTCAGCAAAAACAAGACCAGGAGCTGACTGTGGCTCAGATCATGAACTCCTTATTGCCAAATTCAGACTTAAATTGAAGAAAGTAGGGAAAACCACTAGACCATTCAGGTATAACCTAAATCAAATCCCTTATGACTACACAGTGGAAGTGAGAAATAGATTTAAGGGACTAGATCTGATAGACAGAGTGCCTGATGAACTATGGATGAAGTCCGTGACATTGTACAGGGGACAGGGAACAAGACCATCCCCATGGAAAAGAAATGCAAAAAAGCAGAATGGCTGCCTGAGGAGGCCTTACAAATAGCTGTGAAAAGAAGGGAAGTGAAAAGCAAAGGATAAAAGAAAAGACATAAGCATCTGAATGCAGAGTTCCAAAGAATAGCAAGGAGAGATAAGAAAGCCCCCCTCAGCAATCAATGCAAAGAAATAGAGGAAAACAACAGAATGGGAAAGACTAGAGCTCTCTTCAAGAACATTAGAGATACCAAGGGAACATTTCGTGCAATGTTTTGGGACTGGTTCACATTCCCATCAGCACCTTAGGATAGTTCTAGCTGCTCCATGTCTTCACCTACTTGATGTTATCAGTCTAGGATCTTGCATCTTGATTGGAGGGTCTCCAGGGCAGAGATGACAGAGGATGAGACAGTTGGATGGCATCACCAACCCTATGGTCATGGGTTTGAGTAAGCTCCATGGACAGGTGATGGACAGGGAGGCCTGGCGTGCTGCAGTCCATGGGGTCACAAAGAGTCAGACATGACTGAGCGACTGAACTGAACTGAAGCGCAGAGAAAGCTGTCCGAGCTTGTTCATTGGTCCCTTGGCCAGGATCACTCTCTCAAGGTAATTAAGCAGTTCTGATGGGCACCATTCCCCAGGGCACCATTTTTGTGTTTAATTCTTCTGCCGTCCCAACAATTCTCTGAGCTCCCTAATATCCTTTTATAAATTCCATGCTGACTTACCCTAACTTGACTCAGTAACCAAAGAACCCAAATGATGCATTCGTCAAAGCTACTGAAGACTCTAGACTGGGCCCCTGGACTCCCCTGACCTGGGCAGCAAGATGCAACATCATGGACCACATACTCGAGCCACTGACAAACTTCCTATCTCCAAGCCAACCAACAGTCCCACTTCTTTATCTGTTCAGGGCAACTTGCTTGGCCCAGAATTCACTCTCAATGCCTGTCCACTTGGAAACATATTATAGGACTAAAGGTAAACATCGTCTTCTCTGGGAAGCCCTCTCTGAACACCTCTTACAGTTGTTCCCTACTCCACTGAAGAGAATTCTAGTCACAGTCTGTGCAGGGCTGTCCCCTCATTAATTCATATATTCAAGTCCTAACCTCCCAGCGCCTCACAATGTGACTGTATTTGGGGACGGGGCCTTTAAAAAGGTGGTTATGATTAAATTCCCAGGTGGCTCAGTAGTAAAGAATCAGCTTGCCAATGCAGGAGATGAGGGTTCAATCCCCAGGACAGGAAGATCCCCTGGGGAAGGAAATGGCAACCCACTCCAGTATTCTCGCTGGGAAAATCCCAAGGACTAGAGGAGCCTGGAGGGCTACAGTCCATGGGGTCGCAAAGAGTCAGACACAACTGTGAGACCAACCACCATCACCATCACGTGGTTACACGTGGTTACACATGTTCGTATGGATAGACCCTGACCCAGCCTGACAGGTGACTTTATAAGAAGAGAGACCGTGACACAAAAAGACACCCTGGTTACGCACACACCCAGATAGAAGACTTTCAGGAGGACACAGCAAGAAGGAGCTGTCTGCAAGCCGAGGAGAGAGGCCTAAGTGGAGCCTGGCCCTGAAAACACCTCTCGGAACGTCATTAAGTTCTTCAGTTTGGGGCTGTCACCATTTCTCAGCCGTGTGGGCCCAGAGGTGCAGTCAGAGCCATGAGGGCCTTCAGCCCCTGACTTGGGTTTACAGGGAGCACTGCCTTCCCTGGGTTCCGCTGTCTGCAGCATCAGGGCTGTTCCTGAGAAGACGTGGGCTAGTGGTTCTCAGACTCTGGTGCGTCAAAGTCACCTGGCAGGCCAATGAAAGCACAGATGGCCGAGCCACCCCCATGGTTCCTCACTCAGTAGGTCTGGGGCGGGGCCTGAGAGTTCACATTTCTAACAAGTCGCCAATGGAGGCTGATGCTGCCAGTCCAGACTTTAACCCAGGCAAAGGGAGGCAGACGTTCCAGGGAAGGATGGCAGAAATGACTCAAATGAAGGAGACTCAGGCAGAATGAGAGAAAAGGTGATAGGCATGGGTGTCTTGGCCAAAGAGGGCTCAGCGTGTGCTGGGCAAAGCTGGACAGTGGTTTCAGAAGCCACGAGGTGAGGGAGGGAGACGGATGCAAATGAAGTGCCAGGACCATTCTACAGGCAGAGCTCAGGCTCATCGGGGCGAGGAACGTCCACGAATGGCAGAGAAGATCTCCGTTCGCTTTCAGATCTGTGAACGTTCCTGGGGATCGCACAGTTTATACACTAGATACTAAGCTGGACTTCCCGGGTGGCTCAGACGGTCAAGCCCCTGCCTACAATGCGGGAGAACTGGGTTCCATCCCTGGGTTGGGGAGATCCCCTGGAGAAAGAAATGGCACCCCACTCCAGTACTCTTGCCTGGAAAATCCCATGGACTGAGGAGCCTGGTAGGCTACAGTCCATGGGGTCTCAAAGAGTCCCCGTGTGTGGGGACACAACTGAGCGACTTCACTTTCTTTTTCTTTCTACTAAGCTGGAGGCAGGTCAGCTCTGAGTCCTGGTTTGATTGTTAGCAACTGTCTATGGGGTTGCACAGAGTCAGACACGACCGAAGTGACTTAGCAGCAGCAGCAGCAACTGTGTATCTTGGCCATTCAACCGCCCCTTTCCAGCCTTCGTTATTTGATTTTCGACAACCCCTCAAGCTTGCTGCAAGGATCAAGGGAGATTTGGACAGAGCAGCACTTCATAAATTATGGAATTCTGCAGCAGCCCTGTGGATGCACGTCTGCAGGGAGCGCCGGCAAGAGCAGGGCTGGTCGTCGCCACAGGCGTCCCACTCCGGAGTGGGAGGCCCTGCACCCAAACCGACAAATTCCAGCAGGACTCTGCTTCTCTCCCTCTCCTCTGCTGCCATGTAGCCTAAATAGCATCATCACCCTCCCAGAACAATCCATAGCTCCCTAGTTCTTATCCTCTTTAGCCGACTTTTTAGAGCAGCCAGAGGAATTGTTTAAAAATCTAATCAGATCACGTCCTCACAGACTTAAATTGTTCCAATAACATTTGCCTCTTGTCTCAATATCAAACTTAACTTCTCCCCGTAACCTACAAGACTGTGTGATCCAGGAGCAGCCCTAGCTCAGGCCTCCCAAAGACAGCAGCCTCCATTCCTTCCTGGAACGCAACGGACATCTCCCTGCCTCAGGGCCTTTGCTTGTCCTCTGTCCTCGGCCAGAAAGGTTCTTTCCCTCCGCCCTGTCTCTCTGAGCCCGCTCAGCCTTCAGATTTCAGCATCACCACTGAAATGTCGATTAGATCACTGCATTCCTGGCTCTCACAACACCCTGTTCCTTCATTTCACAACTCTTAGTAACGCACATTTTTCCATTTGTTTCCTGTGTGTCTTCCCGACCAGACTGATAGACTCTGAAAGCTGGGATTATGTCTGTTTCATTCATTTCTTGTGTCCAGTCAGGGTGTTTGGGATGAAAGCAACAGAAATCGGTGCGGCTAATCTAAGGAAAGTGAGATTTGTTGGAAGGACATCTGGAATCCATAGGCCAGAGAACAGGGCTTGGAAATGAGTAGGAACAAGGCTGTCCCAGACAGTGGGAAGTTAAAGTGGCAGGGAGTGTTCCAGTGAAAACAGCCTGATCGGGGTGTGAGATCCCCGAGTGCCAATTTGTTTTCAGTCTTTTTAATCTGTGTTGATTTAAAATCCAGAGCAAGAACATTTAATTGGCCTGGCTTGGATCACAGGCTCACTCTTGGCTAGGGGAGAGAGAGAAGACTCATCAAACGGGATCCAAAAGAAAGAGGCCATCTCCCATCCTCAAAAAAAAAAAAAATTGTTTGGCTCACTCTTCTCAAGGTGAGAATGCAGGCTGGCAAGCTTCAAAAGAAGAAATATCTGCTCAGCCATCATATCAATCCCCAGGGTAGCTGCCCAATAACATACTTGTTCAATGAATGAGTGAAAGCTTGCTTCTGGGCAAAATTCAGTCCTTAGTCACTGACCTAAGACATTTTTAATGTCAATCTTGGTGTTTTGGAATAGAAATCCCTTGGTACACTTAATAGAACCTGGAGCCTTGCATCCTGAATGGAATCAGTAAGTAACTGAGGACACCTTCAGCCAGAGACAGTTATTCCTGAGACAGCCAGCCAAAATATTCCTGAGATCCCGGTAGAATTTTTTATGGTTTTCCAAATATTTATTTGGCTGAGTTGGGTCTTTGTTGCATCGTGTGGGATCTTTGGGTTCAGAGCACAAGCTCTCTAGTTGTGACACGCATGCTTAGTTGCTCTGCAGCTTGAGGGATAATAGTTCCCTGAGCAGGGATCGTACCTGTGTCCCCTGCATTTCAAGGAGGATTTTTAACTGCTTACCACCAGGGAAACCCCACCAAGTAGTATTTTTCATGACTTCAGGAGATGGTGATTGCCTCTCCAGGTAGCTTTCTTTGTCATTAGGAAAATTTCAGTTCAGTTCAGTTCAGTCACTCAGTCGTGTCCGACTATTTGCAACTCCATGAATCACAGCAAGCCAGGCCTCCCTATCCATCACCAACTCCCAGAGTTCACCCAAACTCATGTGCATCAAATCGGTGATGCCANAGCCCCCAAAAATAAAGTCTGACACTGTTTCCACTGTTTCCCCATCTATTTCCCATGAAGTGATGGGACCAGATGCCATGATCTTCGTTTTCTGAATGTTGAGCTTTAAGCTAACCTTTTCACTCTCTTCTTTCACTTTCATCAACAGGCTTTTTAGTTCATCTTCCCTTTCTGCCATAAGGGTGATGTCCTATCTGAGGTTATTGATATTTCTCCCTGCAATCTTGATTCCAGTTTGTGCTTCTTCCAGCCCAGTGTTTCTCATGATGTACTCTGCATATAAGTTAAATAAGTAGGGTGACAATATACAGCCTTGATGTACTCCTTTTCCTATTTGGAACCAGTCTGTTGTTCCATGTCCAGTTCTAACTGTTGCTTCCTGACCTGCATACAGATTTCTCAAGAGGCAGGTCAGGTGGTCTGGTATTCCCATCTCTTTCAGAATTTTCAGAGTTTATTGTGATCCACACAGTCAATAAAGCAGAAATAGATGTTTTTCTGGAACTCTCTTGCTTTTTCCATGATCCAGTGAATGTTGGCAATTTGATCTCTGGTTCCTCTGCCTTTTCTAAAAAACTTGAACATCTGGAATTTCTCAGTTTACGTATTGCTAAAGCCTGGCTTGGAGAATTTTGAGCATTACTTTACTAGCATTTGAGATGAATGCAATTGTGTGGTAGTTTGAGCATTCTTTGACATTGCCTTTCTTTGGGATTGGAATGAAAACGGACCTTTTCCAGTCCTGTGGCCACTGCTGAGTTTTCCAAATTTGCTGGCATATTGAGTGCAGCACTTTCACAGCATCATCTTTCAGGATTTGAAATAGCTCAACTGGAATTCCATCACCTCCACTAGCTTTGTTTGTAGTGATGCTTTCCAAGGCCCACTTGGCTTCACATTCCAGGATGCCTGGCTTTAGGTGAGTGATCACACCATTGTGATTATCTGGGTTGTGAAGATCTTTTTTGTACATTTCTTCTGTGTATTCTTGCCACCTCTTCTTAATATCTTCTGCTTCTGTTAGGTCCAGACCATTTCTGTCCTTTATCGAGCCCATCTTTGCATGAAATGTTCCCTTGGTATGTCTAATTTTCTTGAAGAGCTCTCTAGTCTTTTTCATTCTGTTGTTTTCCTCTATTTCTTTGGACTGATCACTGAGGAAGGCTTTCTTATCTCTCCTTGCTGTTCTTAGGAAAATTTACCCTTCAATATTCAAGGACTGAAACCTGTCACACTGCAGGCAATCTCACAGGAGACTGGATGATAGAACAGAAGTTACTTGAAAACAATTTTCTCTCTTGGTGTCTTATGTGTGTGTCTGTGTGTGTTTGCATGTGTGTGTTTTTGTGTGTGTGTGTGTTTGTGTGTGTGTGTGTCTGTGTGTGTGTGTGCATGCGCATGGTCAGGCATTCAGTTGTTCAGTCAGACCCAACTCTTTGCAACCCCGTGGCCTAGTAGTCTTCGGGGCTCCTCTGTCCATGGAGTTTTCCAGGCAGGAACACTGGAACGGGTTGCCCTTTCCTCCTCCAGGAGATCATCCTGACCCAGGGACTGAACCCTCATCTCTTCTGTCTCTGGCACTGGTGGGCATCTTCTTTACCACTGCAGCACTTGGGAAGGCCCCTGCTAATTGGAAGAACCAAAGAAACACCTGCAGGCTTCCCTTTGTGCTGATATATTTACTGAAGAGAAAACAAGACTGAGGAACCTAAGAGAGGGAGGTGTGGAGCTCTGTGTGAGAGCCTAGTCTCACCTGGCTGGCTCGTAGGACCTTCTTATGCCTCACGACTTAAGGATTTTCTTCCTCTGTTCAAGATCTGAGGGGGGAAATTTTCAGTTTCCAGGAGAGAATGAAGACATCTCCAGGTTTCATTTTTAGGGCTCTTTGGCAGTATTCCCAGAGCCGTACAATTTTCTCCAAGGGTCCTTGGCCAGACATCTGGATGTCTAGATGAGTCTTGTCGCCAAGGAAATTTTAAACAAGGCATGTATTTTAATAAATCTTTTGTAGCCTTATAAACCTCCCCCGAACAGTTATTTCTCATGATTCTCTGGACTGACTGGTATCAGCTGAGTGGTTCTTCTTTTCCTCGTGGTACATCTGAGGTCACTCGTGAGCTATATTCAGTGGCTGGGCTGGGGCCTCCTGTTCCCATTCAGCACAGTAGCCCAAGCTTCTTTATAGAGTGGCAGTTGGCTTTTAAGAAGGAGCATTTCCAGAGGACAGTTCCCAGGGCGAATTCATTTATCAAGACTCTGGTGGCATCGCTTGCTAACATCTCAACAACCAAAGCAAGCATGCGGTCAAGTCCAGAGTCCTGTGGGAGAGGAGTACACAGGGTGTGAGCACCAGGAGGCCAGCGGGGGGAGCAGGGAAGGCTGGGACTCCCTAGGTGTCAGCTTCTAGGTGGGAGGCATGACCCACTATCTGGTCTGTGACTTTGCATTTCCAGGAATTCAGGATCACTAGGGTTGCATCTAGCTCCCTCCACCCTTTGCTTTGAATTTCCTTTCATCCCCAGACCCTGCCAAAGAGAGGAGTTGAAAGTGTCATGTTATTTTAAGATCCTATCTCCTTGATCACAGACGATTGGATCAGAGTGGGCCCCTGACCCAGGGGAATCAAGCCGTTCGCTGCACTGGCCCAACCAGATTGTCTCCCCTGACTTTGGAGCTGGGATACTGAAAGATTAAGATCTAAGTTGGTGGAGAAGTAACAGAGGATCTTCTGGGTACCCTAAAACTGCATCTTCTGAAGTATGTCCCAAACTCCTGAGAGCAATGAGACAGCTAGACCTTGCTAAAGAATCTTTAAGGAACACTGGCAAGTAATAATGTGTTAGAGGGCCGTAGAAAGCGAAATAAACACCATAAACCATTATTCACCCATAGACGTCACCTGTTTCTTCGCATGTGGTGTTACTCCAAAGGCCTGCCAGAGAAGACTGTACCCCAAGTAGGCACTGGTCCCGTGAGGATAAGACACACAGGGAGCAAGCCAGGAATGCACCCATCCTCGATCAGCCTAGCTGCCACTGACTGACGGGTCCACAGTCGTGAATACAGATACTCTGGGGGATGTTTGTTACACACTGCCATGCCAATAATTGACTGATACAAATCTCATTGTTAAAGGTCCCGATTGGCCAGTTCCCTGCTTCACTGATCATTCAGGGCCTCAGCCTCCTTCATCTTGTAATTCCATCAACCCCCTCGCATGTGGTCCTCATCTGCATCCTAGAGCCTGGCCACAGGCCTGTGCAGGTTCCAGCTATCAGTAAAGGAAGAATGCACGGAGACGCACAGAGGCAATGTTCAAAGGGCAAAACTTGGAAGTGGAGTGCATCACTTATATTTGTCTGGCAGTGATGGAGTCACGACCCTCGCTGCAGAGAAGGCTGGGAGATGTAGTCTGTAGCTGGGTAGCCAGGTATCCAACTACCGTGAAAAGAGAGGAAAAGAGCTGTGCGTGAACCATCCGCCATCTTCACTCATAGATGGGAGAAGTGACGTAAAAATTTGTGAGGGTTTCCTTGACTAGCAAGATAGTAACAGAGTTTCTTAGCACAAACGGGACAGTGAAACAAATTTCATGCCACCTTCCATAGATGACAACGAGAAAACGTGATGGCCCTGTGGTGTCCAATGCAGGGTCGCCTTCCAGGAGGGACAGAGACAAACACAGGTACTTACGTTAGGAGGGAGTGAAGAGAATGCTGAAGGCCTCAAAAACAGGTCGCAGCAGAAAGGTTGAGGACCTTGGGGATTTTCACATTGAAAACAATGTTTGAGGAACAAAATGACTACCCTCAGAGTTTGTCATGGCCAAGAGAGAGAAGGTTTATTCTGTAAAGTCTCCAGAGATAGAAGCTAATAAGAAGAAACTGCAGAGAAATATGTTTATCCTCACTCTAAGAAAAGAAGATTCTAGCAAATAGGTCCAAAATGATTTCTACAACAAATGGATTTTGGACTAGAAGATGCAAAAAATAATAATAATAATATGCCGGCGTTTGTTGAGCACCTACCATGTACCAGATACTATTATGAGCTTTCGCGTGCTTTGTTTCAACTGTGAAAGTCTATGCATTGAGGACACAGCATCCTATATCCTTTTGAAATATTCTAAGGAGGCTACTTGCCTCAACTCAGATTAATTTGCACTAGTTCCTAAGAGTCTTCTCTTTGTCTCCAACTTTCTGGAGGCAACTTTATTGCAGCTCTGCCTACTTGTTTTCAAGCCCTCTTTTTGGAGACTCACCGACAATCCTGCAGAGAGCATATGGAACTGAAATTTGTGGAGTAGAACCTCCTGGGAGGAAAGGCCTGGCGATGTAGTGCATATACCCAGCCGTGGGTTCTGTGGTAGGTGAAAAAATCGGCCTGGGCAGGGAAAGACGGGATCCTATCACTCAGTAATTTTCCGATTCCCAGCAGAAACCTTAGATGTTTGGGGCGTGGGGGGTTATGGTCCTGACTAGCACAGCTTTGTGGTGACCCACGTGTCTGCCGCGTTACCACATCGGAGAGTCCCATGGATGCTGCCAAGAAGGCTGAGCTGGCTGGTTTGGAAGCTCCGCCCAACGCACAGATGTCCAGGACCTTCCACAGACCTCTTCTGGGAACCAGTGGGAGAGACGCCTTTCCTGATATGTTAGGAGTTAACTGAGTGCTTGTTTGGACCTCCTGAGCCAACGTTCTCAGATCTCCCAGCTGTTTCCACCTAAGTCAGCCCCTGTCTCGACTGTTGTGTTCTTCTCCCACTGGGAACCCCGGGCAGGAGACAAAAAGTGCCCTCAAGGGAGAGACCCTGAAACTCCAAGTCTCCTCAGAACTTGAGAAAAGCTTTCATGTTTTGTGTTAATGCATGCCTTTGGTGGGTGGTTATTTCTTCCCACATGTCCCCGGGAAGTGAAGAAAATCTAAAGGGTACAGTAGGGAACTATTTGACACGTAAATATTGCAGTTACACTGAGAGGAAGGTGCACAGAGGACATGGGAGGCCTGGGGGCACAGGATGGGACAAGGACACCCTGTCTCCCGCAAGCGCCATGCTCCGCCTCCCAGCCCCCAGTCTCTGCCTGTGTCTTCTAAACCCTGGTGCCCTCAATTGGCCAGATGTTAGCAGAGGTTTTGGAGAAGGAAATGGCAACCCACTCCAGTATTCTTGCCTGGGCCATCCCATGGACAGAAGAGCCTGGCGGGCGACAGTCCGTGGGGTGGCAAAAGAGTCAGGCCCAACCTGGTGACCGAACAACCTAGGAGAGGTTTGCTGTGTGCAGACGCCACAGGCCATCGGCTGTTCCGGTCCTGTGACCTCAGGGGATAAAATGTTCACAAGCCAGTTTGGCCTTTGCAGCAACAAGAGCTCCACTTGGCTTCCTCTGATGTATTTAATGGAAAGCCTGCCTCCCCACGGCAAGTAATAGCTTGTCCCAAGACAACATAGTCTAATCAGAATTGCGTCTTCTTTTTGACTTCCTAAGGCCCTCTCACCTTTGTCTTCCACTTCTGTTGTGTTGACAAATGTCTGTCCAGTGTTGCCAACAGTTTGACAAGTGTTGTCAAATTAGAGAATGTTCCAGAACGGATGTGAACGCTCTGTGTGAACAGACATGGATGAGGAGGTAGAGTGTGATCGGCAGCAACAGTAAGGGCAGGTTGAAAGCTCATGGTTGTAAAATCGGGGTGATAATAAAAGTGCTCACTCCATCAGGTTGTTGTGAAGATTAAACGAGTCCATTTGTGTGATCAGAACAATGCTTGCCAGGCGGTGACACGGGAAGTCTCGGCCATTATTATCAATAGTTGAAAGGCATAGATTTTGTCCGTGCATGAGAGCTTGAGCGCTGAGACTCCGGTCGTGTTGTATTACTTATTACCAGACGGAGATCTCAGAGCAAATATAATTAAAAGTAAACACAGTAAATACAGGAAAGCAAGGGGAGGCTTGTCTTGAGATGAGCTGACTCTGGGGTGTTCAATATCTCAACGGCTCCCTTGATTAACCTTGTTAGTGAGCCGAATGGGATCAGTCCTGCGGGGTCAGGAGTAGAAACGCGCATGGCGGGGCCTCTCTGAGGCTCACAATAACTTTGTATCTTGGGACTTCCTGGTGGTCCAGTGGTTAAGACTGTGCCTTCCAATGCAGGGGGTGCAAGGTCACCCCTGATTGGGGAGCTGAGATCCCATGTGCCTCGTGGCCAAAACACCAAACCATAAACAACAGAAGCAATGTTGTAACAAATTCAACAGACTTTAAAAATGGCCCACACCAAAAAAAAAAATCTTAAAAATTTATTTGGTATATTATTAATCCAATTCTGGTTACACAGATGTGTTTTAGTTTGCAAAAATTCATCAAGTTCTATGCTTGTGATATGTGCAATTTTCTGCACGTGTGTGTGTATTATACATCAATAAAAAGTTTTAAGCACATAAAATTTTAATTAAAAAATTTTGAGGGGCCAAACCACGTGGCTTGCAGGATTTTAGCTTCTCAACCAGGGATCGAACCTAGGCCGTGATCATGAAAGCACAGTGTCCTAATCACTGTACTGCCAGGGAATCCCAATTCAAAAAAATATTAATGAGCATGGAAACAGAGAGATCAGTGCTTGCTGTTCTCACTGACCTTCTTTAGAGAATGATGTCTACCCTTATTTAAATTTTCCTTTTGGGGCTTAAGTTATCTTGAGTGCATTTTTTTCAGCCTAGGGGATCAGCCATTGATTTCCAAGCCCCTTCTACTGAAAGGGCAGCCCTCCACAAGGACAGAGGTGTAGGACCTCAAACGCCCCTCTTCCCTTCCCCCCATCATCAGTTCAGTTCAGTTCAGTCGCTCAGTCGTGTCCGACTCTTTTCGACCCCATGAATCGCAGCACGCCAGGCCTCCCTGTCCATCACCAACTCCTGGAGTTCACTCAGACTCAGGTCCATCGAGTCAGTGATGCCATCCAGCCAGCTCATCCTCTGTTGTCCGCTTCTTTTCCTGCCCCCAATCCCTCAGATAGATCTATTCTCTGCAGAAAGTTTACTAATCTTCGGGTTGTCAACCTTAGTGTTCCATGAAGGTCTAACCTCAACATTTGTTAATTTCCACTAAGTCCTGAGTTCTTTGAGGAAAGATAAGCTGAACCTCTAAAGCACTGGTAACATTTTATGTCATGTCTCTCCAAAATAGAGAGTCCAACACTTTACAGACACTAGAGTCTCAACTCCCCCACCTAACCCTCTGCCTCCACAGAGGGGAAGCAGCATCTCATCCGTCCAGGATGTGAGAGCCTTAGGACCCAGTTCAGTTCAGTCACTCAGTCGTGCCCGACTCTTTGTGACCCCATGAATCGAAGCATGCCAGGCCTCCCTGTCCATCACCAACTCCCAGAGTTCACTCAGACTCACGTCCATTGTGTCCGTGATGCCATCCAGCCATCTCATCCTGGGTCGTCCCCTTCTCCTCCTGCCCCCAATCCCTCCCAGCATCAGAGTCTTTTCCAATGAGTCAACTCTTCGCACGAGGTGGCCAAAGTACTGAAGTTTCAGCTTTAGCATCAGTCCTTCCAAAGAAACCCCAGGGCTGATCTCCTTCAGAATGGACTGGTTGGATCTCCTTGCAGTCCAAGGGACTCTCAAGAGTCTTCTCCAACAGCACACTTCAAAAGCATCAATTCTTCGGCGCTCAGCCTTCTTCACAGTCCAACTCTCACATCCATACATGACTACTGGAAAAACCATAGCCTTGATTAGATGGACTTTGTTGGCAAAGTAATGTCTCTGCTTTTGAATATGCTATCTAGGTTGGTCATAACTTTCCTTCCAAGGAGTAAACGTCTTTTAACTCCTTGGCTGCAATCACCATCTGCAGTGATCTTGGAGCCCCCCAAACTGAAGTCTGACACTGTTTCCACTGTTTCCCCATCTATTTCCCATGAAGTGATGGGACCAGATGCCATGATCTTCATTTTCTGAATATTGAGCTTTAAGCCAACCTTTTCACTCTCCTCTTCCACTTTCATCAAGAGGCCCTTTAGCTCCTCTTCACTTTCTGCCATAAGGGTGGTGTCATCTGCATATCTGAGGTTATTGATATTTCTCCCGGCAATCTTGATTCCAGCTTGTGCTTCTTCCAGGCCAGTGTTTCTCATGATGTACTCTNTGTGTGAGATGAGTGCAATTGTGTGGTAGTTTGAGCATTCTTTGGCATTGCCTTTCTTTGGGATTGGAATGAAAATGTTATCTGTCCTTTATTCTTCCTTCTCTTCTTTATCCTGTCATGGCTAGCGGTGTCTAAACAACAGGAAATTATTTGTCTTCCAATCATTGGGGGTAGAGTTGATTCCTTCCCAGGGTGGTGAGAGGCGGGTCTATTCTAGGTTCTGCCCTCGCCTGCTAAGAAGCAACTGTCGTCTGCCTGTGTTTTCAGACTGTTTTCTGTCTGTCTGTCTCTGTGTCCAAATTTCCCCCTTTAATAAATACACCAGTCATTTCACGCTGGGGCCTGCCTTGATGACCTCCCTTGAACTTCTGTGGAGACCCTCCTTCCCAATAAGGTCACTTTATGAAGTGTGAGGGCTTAGGATGTCAACAGATGAATTTGGGTGGACACAATTTAACAGCCTCACTGGCTGGAGGACATCTCCTATCCCACCTGTTTGGACTTGACCATGTGACTTTCTTGGCAAATGGAGTATGACTCAGGATGAAGGTACAGGAGGCATACTCGAATGTCACTCAAAGTTTTGGGCACAGCCTAGCCAAGCTGATCCACATCTGGCCTACAGTCACCCTGCAAACCAGCTGGCCAGGAGTAAGTGTAAGTTTTTATAAGCCACAAGAAGTCTCGGGGTTATTTGTCATGTAGCATCATCACAGTGAAAACTGACTAATACAAATATTTTCACTCGGAATGTGATAAATGGTCAGCTGTTTTTGTTTTCACGCCTCCATTCCCCCAATCCGATGCATTATCTGGCGCCCTACGTAATTTCTTTCAGTGCTGTTGAATTGTGTGCCATCGTCATCCCGGGCCCTGAATTTCTTTCCTGTTTAGCACCGTGTTGCATACTTTTCGTGCTGCTGCAGGTATCACAACAGTAAAATTTCCTGTCACCGAGGCCCCTCATTCATCTGCTCCTCTCTGGGAATTTTGTGTGAATTCAGACCATCGCTTCCACATTTGCTTAATCCTGAGCGTTTCTAATGCCTTCAGATTCTTGCAGTTATGGACACTGTCATTTTGTGCCAAACATACTAATAAAAGGGTGCTGGTGAAGCAGGCTGCCTACAGGCCTGCCTGCTGACCACCAGGACCCCTCCAGGATGGGCCGCTGATCAGTGAGTGGTCCTCGGCCCCCGGAAATTTAGGAAATCAGGTAGGTCTGCTGGTTCTCCAGAATTAACTGGCTGCAGGAAGTCAGTGATGGAAACCAAGCCTGTGTGTTCCCAGCGGGGAGAAGTTCCCACCAAGAACTAGATGTCTTCTCTCCCACAACCGGACCTCCACGTTACTGAAACTTGTCCTTGGAGGACTAGATCTCTCCCAAGACTGGCAAATTTACAATCAGAACCAGAAGGGAAGGAGACACTTGAGGGCTGTTTCACTCAGCCCAGAAAGCTGTCTGATGTGTGACCACGCAGGACATCCAGGTCTCCATGCTGGGGCCTGTGCTGGGTGTCCCTTGGGTCCAAACTCTGAGCCCTGGGTGCTTCTGAGCTCTCTCCTGAGGAGTCAGGGAGCTTTAGCAAAGAAGATGGGGGTGAATTCTCTGCACCAATCTGAAGAAAGGCAGCTGCAACCACTGGGGATGTTACACTCGGGCTCATCTCAAGTAATCCACCTGAAGAAATGTGGTGAGAATATTTGGAATTGGACAGCCTGGGGTCAAGCTTTCATCCCTTTCACCTTCCTGGGGGCCTCGGCTGGAACACCAAACTGCCCCCTGAGCCTGTTTCCCCATCTGCCCTTCAGAGACAGACCCTCCAGGGTCATTAAGGTGAAGACGTTTCGAGGTCTAACAGTGTTGTAAAAATGTCAACTGTTGCTTCTATTCAGGATGGCTGGGAGAAGGCAATGGCAACCCACTCCAGTACTCTTGCCTGGAAAATCCCATGGATGGAGGAGCCTGGTAGGCTACAGTCCATGGGGTCGCAAAGTCAGACTCGACTGAGCAACTTCACTTTCACTTTTCACTTTCATGCATTGGAGAAGAAAATGGCAACCCACTCCAGAGTTCTTGCCTGGAGAACCCCAGGGATGGGAGCCTGGTGGGCTGCCGTCTATGGGGTCGCACAGAGTCGGACATGACTGACGTGACTTAGCAGCAGCAGCAGGGTGGCTGCCTGGGGCTCCTCTCCCTTCCACAGAATTCTCCAGGCTCACCTGACTCCTCAAAGTTAGCCTTGTTAGCAGGCTCTAGTCTCCATACCCAAAAAGTGAAAGTGAAAGTGAAAGTCTCTCAGTTGTATCTGACTCTTTGTGACCCCAGGGACTGTGCAGTCCGTGGAATTCTCTAAGCCGGAATTCTGGAGCTGGTAGCCTTTCCCTTCTCCAGGAAGTCTTCCCAACCCAGGGACTGAACCCATGTCTCCCACTTTGTGGGCAGATTCTTTACCAGCTGAGCCACCAGGGAAGCCCAATTAAAAGTCCCTCCCAGGGCAGGGAAATACAGGGAATAAAATAGCTGCCTGCCTTCCACACACTTCTCCATGACCCCAAATCCCATCGTCTGCCTTCTCTCTTGAACTCTCATGAAGGAATGGCTTTCATCTGGGGGCTCAGGGGAGCTGGTAATGTATGAGAATGCTAGGGAAATGTCAGCGTGTGCAAAAGTCAGGACAGTGACGAGAAACAGCCGATAATCTCAGTGATCTTATCTCCTGACTTTCATTTATCACAGTGCTCTTGTAAAAAAAAAAGGGGGGGGAGGGAACTACGTAATGCTCAGTATTTTTCTACTGAATGGCGTTGCAATGTTTCTCTGCAATGTGCTGTCATCTTGCAAGTGTGTTAAATGTGGGGGTGCAGGTGACAGCAACATATGTGTGTGGTGCTTACATGCTGTGTACACACGTATGTAGGGGAGATAAACAGAGCAAGAGAGAGGGAAGGAGAGAGAAAGTGAGTTGAAGGAGAAGAGGAGGAAGACGCATTAAATGTGCATCATGAGAAGTCAGATCAGGAGGGGAAAGGAAAGAAGGGTCGAAAGAGGGAAGGAGGTGGAAGAGAAGGGGCAAGATGGGTGAGAGGAAAGAGGAGGGAAGAGATCGCTTGCAAGGACACACTTCCCAGGGTGAGCTGGCTCCCCGGCTGGTTTATGGAGATGAGCCACAGCTTCTTCAGGACGTTCCCCACAGCGTTGGTTCTAAACTTGGCGGGTTACAAAAAAACAGAGAAACCCTTCATTATCAAACACCTTTTCAGTGTTTACATATCAGGGTGCACTGTCCTGAGGCCCCCACTCCTGGATTCAGAGGACATGCCTGGGGTCAGGCTGGAGCTCTAGAGAGTGCAGCGGGACATTTTGACGTTCTTCCAGATGGGCCCAGACTCAACTTCTCCCCTGGCCCAAATTCCCGTTTCTGTCTGGGACTTCCTGTGAGGTACATACCGTCATTATTCCCAGTTTTTCAGAGGAAGAAACTAAGGCTTGTAGACACCAAGGAACTTGCACTACACCACCTAGACCATAAAGACTGGTTTTGGGGGTTTTTTTGTCCGTGCTGTGTGACTTGCTGGATCTTACTTCCCCAACCAGATGTCCAACCCTCAGACCACTTGCAGTGGCAGTGAGGAGCCCTAACCACCGGACAACCAGCAAGTCCCGACACTGAGGATTCAGACTTGAGCTTGACTGACTACAGGGTCTGAGGATGTAACGGATGAGGATGATTAAAACCGCACCTGCCGCATGGTACGTACCACAGCCACCACCTCAGCTACCAGACTGCCCCTGCCTGCAGGAAGATCGGGCAATTCTGCACTGTGGCCCAGATCAATTCTCCCATCTTTGCTGTTTACATCTGTCAGTCGGGCTGTGGATGCATCTTCTTAACTAAGCCTAAGTCACCTACTGGAGGTTCCATGACATTCTGGAAAATGCCACATAGTGGGCAGGAAGTACGGCAATTCCTGGAATATCATGGAAGCTCCAATAGGTGACCTGGCTTAAGGCAGAGCTGTTGTTGAGTTGAGACACACAGATATGGCTAAACCAGCTATGGAAATACTGATTGGTAAGTATCACTACCTCTAGTTCCCAGGGGTTGAGAGAGTTAACTTAGGCAGGTTCATAAGAAGTCCAAGCCTCAGGCCCCTTTAAAGAGGAGGTCAAGTGAAAGTGAAGTGGCTCAGTCGTGTCCGACTCTTTGCGACCCCATGGACTGCAGCACGCCAGGCCTGCCTGGAGTTTACCCAAACTCATGTCCATTGAATCGGTGATGCCATCCAACCATCTCATCCTCTGTTGTCCCTTTCTCTTCCTGCCCTCAATCTTTCCCAACATCAGGGTTTTTTCCAGTGAGTCAGTTCTTCGCATGAGGCGTCCAAAGTACTGGAGCTTCAGCTTTAGCATCATTCCTTCCAAAGAAATCCCAGGATTGATCTCCTTCAGAATGGACTGGTTGGATCTCCTTGCAGTCCAAGGGACTCTCAAAAGTCTTCTCCAACACCACGCTTCAAAAGCATCAATTCTTCGGCGTTCAGCCTTCTTCACAGTCCAACTCTCACATCCATACATGACCACTGGAAAAACCATAGCCTTGACTAGACGGACCTTAGTCGGCAAAGTAATGTCTCTGCTTTTGAATATACTGTCTAGGTTGGTCATAACTTTCCTTCCAAGGAGTAAACATCTTTTAATTTCATGGNTAGATGTTTTTCTGGAACTCTCTTGCTTTTTCCATGATCCAGCGGATGTTGGCAATTTGATCTCTGGTTCCTCTGCCTTTTCTAAAGCCAGCTTGAACATCTGGAAGTTCATTGTTCACGTATTGCTAAAGCCTGGCTTGGAAAATTTTGAGCATTACTTTACTAGCATGTGAGATGAGTGCAGTTGTGCGGTAGTTTGAGCATTCTTTGGCATTGCCTTTCTGTGGGGTTGGAATGAAAACNGACCTTTTCCAGTCCTGTGGCCACTGCTGAGTCTTCCAAATTTGTTGGCATATTGAGTGCATCATCTTTCAGGATTTGAACTAGCTCAACTGGAATTCCATCACCTCCACTAGCTTTGTTCATAGTGATGCTTTCTAAGGCCCATTTGACTTCATATTCTGGTCCCATTACTTCATGGCAAATAGATGGGGAAATAATGGAAACAGTGACAAACTTTATTTCTGGGGGCTCCAAAATCACTGCAGATGGTGACAGCAGCCATGAAATTAAAAGACACTCGCTCTTTGGGAGAAAAGCTATGACCAACCTAGACAGCATATTAAAAGGCAGAGACATTACTTTTCTGACAAAGATCTCTCTTGTCAAAACTATGGCTTTTCCAATGGTCAGGTATGGATGTGAGAGTTGGACTTTAAAGAAAGCTAAATGCAAGGAACTGAAGCTTTTGAACTGTGGTGTTGGACAAGACTCTTGAGAGTCCCTGGACTGCAAGGAGATCCAACCAGTCCATCCTAAAGGAAATCAGTCCTGCATATTCATTGGAAGGACTGATGCTGAAGCTGAAGCTCCAATACTTTGGCCACCTGATGAGAAGAACCAACTCATTAGAAAAGATCCTGATGCTGGGAAAGATTGAAGGCTGGAGGAGAAGGCGAGGACAGAAGATGAGATTGTTTGATGACATCACTGATTCGACGGACATGAGTTTGAACAAGCTCCAGGAGTTGGTGATGGACAGAGAGGCTTGGCACACTGCAATCCACGGGATCACAAAGAGTTGGACACAACTGAACTGAATGTATATACACACATATATCTTTGATATGGAGATACACATACATGGTTTTCTATTTCTCTGGAGAGACCAGACTAATACAATAGTGAAAGGTTGGTGCCTGACCCAGCAGGGAGGCTTTGGGACCTTCCTCCAGCCAGTGTAACAGAAAATCATTGCGACTAGTTAGTGTGTGTGTGTGTGTGTGTATGTGTGTGTGTATGTGTGTGTGTGTGTGTGTGTGTGTGTGTGTGTGCGCACGTTTTGTTATTTGCTAAGTTGTGTCTGACTCTTTGTGACCCCACAGACTGTAGCCCACCAGGCTCCTCTATCCATGGAATTCTCCAGGCAAGAATACTAGACTAGGTAGCCATTCCCTTCTGCAGGGGATGGATCTTCCCCACCCAGGGATTGAACCTGGGTCTCCTGTATTGCAGGCAGATTCTTCACCCTCTGAGCCACAGTGCCAGTGATTAAACATTCTGGCTGCCCCACAGGCGTGGGCCTCTGACTGCACTGAGCAACAGCGTCCCTGGAGAGCCTGAGTGGAGCAAAGGAGGAGTCACTGTCTGACCTTCTGCATCTCGCCAGGTCCTGCGCACTCTGCCCCCAAATGAGGCGGTCCTCCCTGCCAGCCCAGCATCAGTGCCTGCTCAGCGGGCCTGAGCCACGATGCTTCGTAAGTCACTGCCAACTGTGAGTGAAATCTGCTGAAACAGGGGGCTGTGGAGAGGGGATGGGGCAGGGCTGTGACTGGGAAAGGCATATCCCATCAGGGTTTGGCTTGTGATCAATTAGTGCTTGGGATCCAGAACCCAGATGCCTGTACCAAAAGCCCACGTGGAAGGAAGCTGAACTTTGCCTCCCTTCTTCCTGGCCCCATAGCGCCGCACGCAGGCTCATGCGGGAAGGAGCCGCATGGCCTTTTCCACTCCGCGCATTCTCCAGCATCATCAGATGCAGGCGAGAAATGCGTTTAGGTTTATAAAGCAGTCGGTTTGTTACAGAAACCTCTGTAGGAGGGCGGAGACTCAGAGCCATCACAGGAAAGGGGAAAAAAGCCCAACTTTGCTGGGAGCTGCTGTTCTAACCCGCCTTCCCCTGAGGCCCATCTCAAAACATAAGGTGGTCAGAGATTCTCCCAGCAGCCTTTCCCCACTCCCCCATCCCCTCCACTGGAGGGATGGTCAGAAGGAACAGGACGTGTCCTGACAGGAGGCCTCCAGCTCAGCTGCTCTTAAGCAGACTGTCCATGGACTGTATTCAACAGTGAAGCCATCTCGATGTCAGGTGTGGGGTTTTTTGTTTTTGTTTTTGTTTTCTGTTTCTTTATTGTTGTTCAATCGCTAAGTCATGTCTAACTCCTTGCGATCCCATGGACTGGAGCACGCCAGATTTCCTTGTCCTTCACTGTTTCCCGGAGTTTGTTCAAACTCATGTCCACTGAGTCAGTGATGCCATCCAACCCATCTCATCCTCTGTCGTCCCCTTCTCCTCCTGCCCTCAACCTTTCCCAGCATCAGGATCTTTTCCAATGAGTTGGCTCTTCACATTAGGTGGCCAAAGGATTGGAGTTTCAGCTTTACCATCAGTCCTTCCAATGAATATTCAGGACTGATTTCCTTTAAGACTGTCTGGATTGATCTCCTTACTGTCCAAGGGACTCCTTGCTTTCCAAGAGTCTTCTCTTGTCTCTTAATGCTTGTTTAACTTCAGTCTTTAGGGCTCCAATTCAGTGAAAGAGTGAACGTGTGTGTGTGTGTGTTGGCATAAAAAAGAGGGGGTGGATGGGGGAGAACCCAGACGCCCAACTAAAGCAGCACTTGAGGCAGGTGGAGGAAGAGGCGACAGACTCTCTGGGCTCAGCGGAGGCAGTGAATCAGAGCTGAGCTTCCAGCTCCAGAAGAGGCCTGTGGACGGCAGCCCGTCCGTGTAAACAGGGAATCAGAGCAACCTAGCCCAGGGCAGAGCCCAAGCCTCCTGCATCGACCGCTGTCTGTCCCTTCGTGGCCAGGCTAGACAGGGCAACCAGAGACCAGCGCCTGCTTTCTAGCCTTCTGAGACGTCAGCTTTCCCTTTCAGAGCTTTGGCGTTGGTCGGATTCGGCACCCAGGGGAAGACACAGGCAGTCCCGCTGGTGCCAAGCTGCTGTTTAATCGCTCAGTCCCGTCTGACTCTTTGCAGCCCGAGGGATGATAGCCTGCCAGGCTCTCTGTCCATGGGCTTTCCCAGAATACTGGAGCAGGTTGCTGTTCCCTCCTTCAGGGGATCTTCCTGACCCAGGGATGGAACCTGAGTCTCCTGCACTGGCAGGTGGAGTCTTTCCCAGTGAGCGAGCCACCAGGAAAGTCCAGGACGCTCAATTAACTCCAGATCTGGGGCTCTTGGCTGGTCTGTGGAGGCCACAGGATGCCAGGAGCTTCAGAGAGGAAGAGCAGGCTCCTGAGGACCCCCGAAGACAAAGCTTACCAACCGGGGGGAGCCAGCATGGGCTCCTCCTAGCTCACTGGACGACGGCCCAGGCTACGCACTGCCATGGTGAGGGGAAGGGGTGGGAATGGAGTGGGGGCAGAGTTCCCTTGTGTTAGACACTCTCTCAACGGGACTTGTAATGCCTTCTTGGCATGGTGAAGCGTCAAAAAGTCATTCAAGTTTCCTGAGGTACTGTGAGCCAGCCTGACCCCTGACCCACTTAGAGGAACCTTCTAGAACCCATGACTTTAACATGAAATGAAGGGATTCTCTCTCCTCCGATCGGAGAGTGGGCTGTGGCCAGGTGTATCTTCAAAAAGCAGCCGTAGCAGCTCTCATTGCATGCACTCTTCTAGAACTGGGGTTCCTCTGTAGCCTGCAGACTAGCTGCCTGTTCTTGTGAAGTTTCCTTGGAACACAGTCATGCTTCCAGGCTGCCTCATCGGCAGAGTGGAAGAGCGGCAGCACAGACTGTGTGGCAGGCAAGCCTGAAATACTTACTCTCCGGTCCTTTAAGGGAAAGTTTCCTTGCCACCCCTCCAACCCCGTAAATAAGCTGGGGCACAAAAGGTCACGTGGTTCCACCCTGCCCTATCCGAATAAATGCTTCTGGAACCATGCTGGATTCCAAGCTGAGCTTTTTCCAAAGGACAGTTGGATGCTAATCCAGTTACCATAGTTATACTGTTAGCAGAGTAAATCAGTTCCATGTATAGCTTTGTTAGGGGCCTCTTGGACTTCTGTTCTCTGTCTTATTTGATAAGCAGACTGTTCTGATGGAGGGCAGAAACTAGTTAACTAACCCATCTGGTACCTACTTTGTACTCAGCAATAAAAGTACACAATGTAGCCTGTTCGTCATGTAGTATGAAAACAGGGATAGACTCTAATTGTAATGACAACAACCATTAATAAAATGTAACTTTCTCATATTTTCATAGGTCTTTAGTATTTGGGCTTCCCCGACAGTTCAGTTGGTAAAGAATCTACCTGCAACGCAGGAGACCCTGGTTTGGTTCCTGGGCTGGGAAGATGCCCTGGAGAAGGGAAAGGCTCCCCACTCCAGTATTCTGGCCTGGAGAATCCCATGGACTGTATAGTCCATGGGGTTGCACCCTAGGACACTCTGTTCCTGTCTGCCCACTCTGGTGCTCTGAGATTCTCCAGCCCCATGGCACATTTTCCCTGCCCCAGAAGTCGTGATGACCAGTGGGCATGGCAGTCACCAGAGAGGAGAGATCACTGTCTGTCTGTCCGGCCTGGAGTCTCTGCCCCACCTGTATCTCCAAACCCACCCCCAAACCCGTCTGCTACCATCTTCCCCCCTCCAGGCTGCGGGTCAGCCCCTCCCCTGGAGACCCTTTCCCCTCCGCTCTCCGGGACAGTCAGCCTGGGTTATCGTGAGGTCCCTAGAGAAGTGAGCTTTTAAACTTTTATGTATTTAAATTTTAACTGAAATGCATTTGACACACAGCATTGTGTGAATTTCAGCTGTCAGCGTTGCTTTGATTCACGTATATGCAGCCGTATGGTTGTCACGCAGGAATGAGTAGGACCTCTACCGCATGATTATCGTTTCTTTTTAGTAGCTGAAATAATTTGAGATGAGTTTTTTTTAATTATTATTATTCCTTTAAATTTCTCAGCCCCTGCCTTTCCCAGGCCCCAGTCAGCCATAGGAATTACAGGCCAAGTCTGCCCCATGTTGTCACCCAGCCAGGGGGACCGGGGTGTCTCAGCTTCCTGATGGCCACCTGGGGATGGCCATCTGTGCCATGGGAACCAGGGTGTCTGGGTACAGGGCACAAGCTACCTGTGCCTGCTGCCTGGCGCTGCTGTGAGCTGGGCATCTGAGTCCCAGCCAGCGCCCCTTCCGCCGCCTCTGCTGGGCTTCCTGCACCCAGGTGATGGATGCAGCTTCCGGCCCCGCTCTGGGTCCGCATTCAGCTTCCCCTGGGGCCCCACCCCAGGTGCTGGGCCATCCTAGCCCTTCCCAGCGACTCGTCTCCCTTCCCATCTCCTGCGGCCGGAGTGCAGATGTCTGGGATGCTACCCCCGCCCCCGCCGCCCCCCAAGAACTAGGCTGAAACAAAGACGCAAGAAGCAGGTCACTAAGAATGAGGTCACAGACTTAAGAAGATGCCCTTCTTTCTGGGAGGACTCATACAGTTTCCCCCCACAGGGCAGCTTTTAATTTAAATTACTTCCAACTCACAGCAAGACTTGGCCCTCAGCAAGGTCTGCACAGATAAAAGGCTGAACTGTCTCGGGAAGCCAAACGGACGGCACAGAGCACTGGAGGCGTGACTTCAGTGGTGCACACGCTGCTGCTGCAAGGCACTGATGGGCCGCCAGGAACCCTGGGCAACTCCAAATGGACTGGCTGCTCTGGGGAGAAGCGCACAGATTTATCTGAAAGGTGGTGGTCAGGGCACCCTTGGCAAAATAGCCACTTGATTTTATGGCTGATTTAGTAGCTGTTTTAGCTGGTTTAAGTTCCTTCAAGCATTCAGCAATTAACCTCTTCTTAGAACGTTCTGGAAAATGATGTATCTTTTAGGGTCTACTGAACAATCAGCTCAGCTCCACAGCACGGTCTCCGTGGTTCCCAGGAGCAAATGAGACACCCCAACAGCTAGAAATGGCATCTGTATAAACAGGTTAGGTAAAACTCATTGATTTGTGCAGACCCTTCTATGGAATTTTTCTCAGGTATAAGTTTACATGACTGTCTTTAAAGAAGGATTGTACTTGGTATTTTCATTTTTAAAGGTAAAAGGATGGAAGCTAATGAGGTTGAATACCCCAGACCTTGGATCTGCAGAGATTTAAATGCTGGACACTTCGTTTTCCTCCTCCAGAAAGAGGACAAGGAATTAGCTACCTCTTAAAAATGCCATGAAAATCAAATGGGCAATCTGGGTGAAAGACCTTTGTAAAGTGTAGCATGTTGGGTAGAAGACTATGAAAGCCAGTCTCCCATCTCCTAGCCCCTCTCTTCCTTTCACAGACTTGTCAGCTCCAAGTGTGAAAACTCAGAGTTTTTCTGGGAAAATTCCAGATCAGACCTGGAAGTGTTTTCAGTCTTAACCCAGTGCCCTGTTTATATTCTCACCTCCAAACAGAGCTATGATTAGACCAAGAGTTCAGGGTCAGTCACAGATTTCACAGGCTTTGCTTCCAGGGCTTTGACGTGTGTGTGTGTGTGTGCATGTGCACATGTGTGTGTCCTCCTGAATATTGGGCATAATCGCTCACTGGGGTCACTCTGATTGATGACGTTGTAAAACTGGGCACCGTCTGCAAGTGTGCCCCCAGGGTATTCAGTCAAGGCCCCTGCAGGCCGCAGTCACCCCTGCAGTCTCTTTACTGTGGACACGCAACGAGCAGTTGTGGGGGGTGCTGTCTGGAGGGTGTCCGCCTGGGCCTGGGTGTTCCTTCTGGGCCCCATTTGTTGGATTCTTGCCTCTCTGTTGCACCTGGGGCTTCAATAACTTCACCTATTCTCTTTCCCACGTGTGGTCGTTACGGTTCCTGGCCTAGCACAAAGCTGCCCACTGTGGCACATACGCTGTTGCCCTGCAAACCACCCCAGAGGCACACGAATTGCTTTTGGGCCATGCCGTGCAGGGTACCAGACCTCCGTCCCCCTGACCAGGGATCGAACCTGGGCCCTCAGTAGTGAAAGCCCCAAATCCCAGGAAATTCCCAAATATGGGCCCTTTTAAAGCAGGACAGAATTCCCCAAGGAAAGAATCCCTGTCCCCAAGAAAATGTACTGGTTCTAGAGACAAGGGAGAAAAAAATCCTAAAATTTTGCTTGGGATCCTGAATATAAAATTCCTCCCTAGTGTCTTCTCCTTCCCCGTAAAGAAGAGTGTTTGGGGAAAGATGGACTTGGGCAGGAGGAGGGGAAGGGTGACCGGATCATTTCCACCAGCTCAGTCTCGAGCTCCCGCACAGCTTCCAGTCAGCACCGCGGCCCGAACACTCAGGCTAACGTCTTGGTGGATGTGGAGGGGGCCCTGGCCTGGAGGGGTGGCTTCAGGCAGAGCTGCAAACTCAACACTCCCTGCCCCTCCTGACCTCACCCCGGTGCTAGGAGTCTTGGTGGGCAGAGATCGAAGAGCCAGGCATTTGGCGATAATTTTAGGAAAGCTGCAACCGAGGGTGTGTTTAAGATTTTTTTTTAATCATCTTTTGCAATTAAAGGATTACAAATGGAAATCATCTCTTAAAAATACATGAATCACTATTAGCAGAACTATCAGCACGCTTTCCCTCTCACCTCCAGAAAATGACCTTATGGACCTTGAGCCGTCGCAGTCTCTGAGGCAGCTATTACCCCCTTCTTCTCTCCCTGGACTGCTCTGGGCTGTCCTGAGCCCCCAACCCAGCCCAGGCTGTGCCTCTGGGCCCTCAAACCCTCCCGTGGGCCCTCCAGAGCTCACGCTCCACCATCAGTGCCTTACCTTCTTCTCTGACCTTCCCTGCAGCCCCCCGCCCTAACTCTGGAACCAGGTCCGCCCTGAGGGCTTCGTTTCCCCTTCAGCCCGACCAAATGGAGCCGCTCTGTTCTCACGATTGCTCTCCCTGTCTCTCATCACCACTTTCAAGCCATTTTCCATCCTTCCACACGCTCCCAGCCCCCTTGAAGTTCATGCTTTCAAACTGGAGCATCCCAACACATCTCCGGTCCCGTCACCTAACAATCCCCAGGTGATCTCCTCTGACTTGTGGAAGTTTCTAGCCCCTGGCTCCCTCTCTCTTTCTGGCTCTGTAAATCACAGTCTCAGGACCAATCCAGAGGACTCACGCCACCCTTGGCATTGCCACTCTTTGACTCCTTCCTCTCCTTTGCACTTTCCCTCTGATGCATCCCCCCTGCCAGCCGTCCACCCCGTTAGTCATCCTCCCTTGACACCAGTGATGAAAACCATTCAGACCTTGACACCAGTGATGAAAACACCACCTCGGAAAACTTCCTGCTCACTTCCTCAGATGGCCCGTCCTCACCCAGCCCTGCTTCCCCGAGGAGACGTTCGGTTCCGAAGCTTGCTTCCGTGTTCATCAGCGCCCTCAAGTCCCCGTGTCCCTCTTCCCCTCGAATTGCGTCCTCTGACCCATCATGACCCTCTCCGCCTGCCAGCCTCCGCCCACCACCTGTCCCCTCTCTCCCTGCCTTGTGCTCACCTGGTTAAACCCCAGCTCAGGTCAAGTCCACCCACCACCCACTCCACACCCCTGCCCGAGCAGCAGCCCGCCGCTGGAGCAGAACACGCAGCTGTGCCACTGGCCTCACCCTCCGTACACGGTGCCTCCGAGTCCTGGGGGCCTCCTAGGACGGCCATGGCAGGCTCTGCCAGTCCTGAACACAGGCTTTCTTTCCTGTCTTCAAACTGCCCATGTCCCCTCCTCTGGCTTCACTCCCAGATGACGATCTTGTCTGGGATTTTACTGAGAAAATAGTCAGAAATTCTCTCCCATCATCCTAACCCCAACTCTCAGTTCCCCTGCGTGCATTCCCAACCCCCCAGCTTTCCCTCTTGCTGAATGAAGTATCTTTGCTCCAGTCTGGGGCCAACGCCTTCCTCTCACCCTCTCCAACCTCTGGGCCCAGGGTGGGGCAGGAGAGGGTGTATCTAGGGCTCCCAGGAGTGTGCCCCCACATCTCCAGCCCTCAAGGCCCCCTTATTTCATTCCGGCCCTGGCCTATCTCTAGGTCTTTGAAAGCTATCCCTCAACCTCTTTCCATACCTTTTCCCCAGACAAGCTCCCACCTCCTCTCGAACATTCCACCACAATTACGATTAAGTCATTGGGTCATTCTTTGCTGTGTGTCAACCCACCATAGGGGAACATAAGCTCCCCGAGGGCAGGGGACAGACCTAGCACTTTCACTGCTCTAACACTTCTCTGTGCCTCAGTTTGCCTATCTGTAGAATAGGGATGATAGTGCACCCAATAAACGTGGGGTTTTATACTAGTCTCCCCCTCATCCAGTAATTTCTCAGCCTGTGGAAGAAGGCAGGAATAATTCCAGGACTGACATGTGGATGAAGATTCAGCAGGGTTGGGGGCTTTTCTAAACTGTGGAAGGTGGCCATGAAGTGCTGAAGGTGGCGACTCCAGGGGGCCCCACAGCAGCTCGTGGCCACCAGCACTCAGGGTCAGCTCTCAGGCCCCATTCCCTCCTCCTCACGTGTTTGCAAACATGACCAGCAGAAAACACCTGAGATGTGGGCTTTGGTCGGGCTTCCCTGCTGGCTCAGAGGATAAAGAACCTGCCTGCCATGCGGGAGGAGGCCCGGTTCGATCCCTGGGTTGGGAAGAGCTCCAGGCTCAATCCCTGCCCCTGGAGAAGGGCAAGGGACTTTGGTTTGGCTGCATGGGATGGTCTCAGAGTCCCCAGGCCTTTGCCATGAGGCGCTAAGAGGTATGATCTGTGCACAGAATCCAGAAGCAGAGCAAGGGGGTCCTGGAGGCAGCTGCTTGCTCTCTGGGGGCTGCTCCCCGCTCAGCCTGGCAGCCTGGGCCGCAGGGCTCACCACGCACGCGGCCAGCGGAGCCCACCGCTGCACCTGGAGGAGCTGCTGGCTTTCACGGCTTCCCCTCGCCCGTTGCTTCTCTCCCAGCCTCCCTCCCACCCTCTTCACAGTCCCTGCCACTTTCTTGAGGTCCCCCTTGGCCTTTGGCCGTCTAAGTTGGGTTTCACCCTGAAGGTGCTGTGGCCTTGCCTGTCTCCCTCTTAGCAAGCATGGCCCAAAGCCCGAAGGCTGCGGCGCCAGGAGAGGGGGACAGCCCCGAGCTCCTAGCGCCCCGCGGCTGCTGGCTCTGCACACCAGCCTCGCCTCCGCACAGCCCTGCTTCACACCGTCAGTCTTGGCCCCTTTCCTCAGTCCCCCGAGGGAGACTCGCGCCGCTGTCTGTCTTTTAGAAAAACATGTAGCAAAGAGAAACCTCTTTAAATATTTATTTTGAAATAGAAATTGGTAGAGACACCTAGGTTCCTTCTAAGCCTCTGTATTTTTCTGAAAGGGCATTCCTGGGTCAAGAGGATAGCATCTTTTTGTTGGGAGCAACTCTTGAATAACTTGATTTCCAGTCACAGAAGTATGTCTGTTTTGGTCAGAAATTCAGTGCTGGCTTTTTAACAGGACATTGAAAATCCACGTTGACAGCGGCAGCTCCTGCCTGCCTTGTACCCGTGTGGGTACCCTGGCCGTTATTTGTCCAGGCCTGGCTGGGTTTAAGACATTGCTATTGGGCATTCCATTCTGTGATGGACAGAAGGCACAGTGAGGCAAAGCAGAGTGGGCCTATGGGGCCTTGCCCACTCCTTAGCTGTGCGATCTCAGGGAGCCTCTGCCCCTCTCTGAGCCTCAGTGTTCTCATCTATACAATGGGGAGAATCCTGCCTTCCTCACACCATATGGTGAAGAGTTACTCTGAGGTCAGTTATGTGAGCTCTGACACGGTGGCAGTCTGTGGTGGGGTGGCAGCAGGAGATCCCGGGAAGGTGCCCCATGTGCAGGTTCCATCTGGGGCAGAGGGAGCTTGTGGGGGGCTGCGTGCCACCCAGGGCCCCAGACTCCTGCCCGCATAACCAGGCCCCTCCTGCTGGGGCTTCCAAAGAGGTTCATTTACTAGAGACTTTACGAGGATAAGAACAGATCTGGTGAGGGGTGCCTGCACCCGTAAGGTGGAACAGGAGCTGTATCCAGTTTATTGTGGTAACTCAAAATTGAGTCAGCTAAAAACAGTGGTTGGTTAACTAGGTGGGTAGCAGGGTGGGCCCACCAGGGTTCTTTCCCTCTTCTTCAGCAAAAGGGCTGTCAAGTCACAGCTGAGAAGTCTTCAGGTCCACTCTTTGCTATGAGGATGTAAACCATCAATTGTACTTCAGCCACCAAACATGGCCAAAATCAGCACCAGCACCTCCACTAGGACTCACTTCTACACACCGTCAGGGCAGGGCCCACCAACAGTTACCACCACATCCCCTACTTTGTCATCTCACATGCATCTCACATGCTCTCCTTACCATCACCTCCACCAGCACCATCACCTCCTCCATCACCATCACCTCCATCACCATCACCTCCTCCACCATCACCTCCACCACCATCACCTCCACCACCATCACCTCCTCCACCATCACCTCCATCACCATCACCTCCTCCACCATCACCTCCACCACCACCATCTCCACCACCATCACCTCCTCCACCATCACCTCCTCCACCATCACCTCCTCCACCATCACCTCCTCCACCATCACCTCCTCCACCATCACCTCCTCCACCATCACCTCCTCCACCATCACCTCCTCCACCATCACCTCCTCCACCATCACCTCCTCCACCATCACCTCCTCCACCATCACCTCCTCCACCATCACCTCCTCCACCATCACCTCCTCCACCATCACCTCCTCCACCATCACCTCCTCCACCATCACCTCCTCCACCATCACCTCCTCCACCATCACCTCCTCCACCATCACCTCCTCCACCATCACCTCCTCCACCATCACCTCCTCCACCATCACCTCCTCCACCATCACCTCCTCCACCATCACCTCCTCCACCATCACCTCCTCCACCATCACCTCCTCCACCATCACCTCCTCCACCATCACCTCCTCCACCATCACCTCCTCCACCATCACCTCCTCCACCATCACCTCCTCCACCATCACCTCCTCCACCATCACCTCCTCCACCATCACCTCCTCCACCATCACCTCCTCCACCATCACCTCCTCCACCATCACCTCCTCCACCATCACCTCCTCCACCATCACCTCCTCCACCATCACCTCCTCCACCATCACCTCCTCCACCATCACCTCCTCCACCATCACCTCCTCCACCATCACCTCCTCCACCATCACCTCCTCCACCATCACCTCCTCCACCACCATCACCTACTCCACCATCACCTCCTCCACCATCACCTCCTCCACCATCACCTCCATCACCATCACCTCCTCCACCATCACCTCCACCACCATCACCTCCTCCACCACCATCACCTCCTCCACCATCACCTCCACCACCATCACCTCCACCACCATCACCTCTTCCCCCACCATCACGCCCACCACCATCACGTCCACAACAACCATCACCTCCTCCACCACCATCCCCAACTCCACCAATATCACCATTCTACCTGCAGCACCAAATCACCATCATGCCTTCCATCTCCCCCACCTCCACCACCATCACCACCTCCCTACACAGCTCATCACCATCATTACCACCAGCTCTACCATCACACCACCCTCGCCATCAACATTACCACCATCATCAACACCCAGCCCCCACCACTACTATTAACGTCAATGTCCTCACTAAGAACATCAGCATTCCCACCTCCATTGCACAAACCATCACCACGACTGTTTCCAGTCTGCTGTCACCAGTGTCCTGCCCCATAAACTCAAACTTTTCAGTTTGAAAAACAGGATATTGGTCTAGACCCATTGGCCCAAAACCCTAAAATAAGCTGAAAGAGAGAGGATTAGTAGACTGCCTTTGACCCTAAAGGGGAGAAAGGAAAGGGGGTGGCAGTTTTGCCTTTTTGAGGCCTGGGGCCTAAGGATCTATCACACCTGGTGATGAGCAGCATGTACATTCGGAAAGAAAACAGTAGCTGGCCTTTGGGGTCCAGGCTCTAGGATCTGGGGAGTCCTTCTGAAAAAAGAGTGATCAAGACCATCCCCAAGAAAAAGAAACGCAAAAGGCAAAATGGCTTTCTGAGGAGGCCTTACAAATAGCTGAGAAAAAAAAAGAAGCTAAAGGCAAAGGAGAAAAGGGAAGATATATCCATTTGAATGCAGAGTTCCAAAGAATAGCAAGGAGAGATAAGAAAGCCTTCCTCAGTGATCAATGCAAAGAAATAGAGGGAAAAAATAGAATGGGAAAGACTGGAGATCTCTTCAAGAAAATTAGAGATACCAAGGGAACATTTCATGCAAAGATGGGCTCGATAAAGGACAGAAATGGTATGGACCTAACAGAAGCGGTGGCAAGAATACAGAGGTGGCTAGAAGAGGTGGCAAAAGTACACAGAAGAGCTATACAAAAAAGATCTTAAATACCCAGATAACCATGATGGTGTGATCACTCACCTAGAGCCAGACATCCTGGAATGTGAAGTCAAGTGGGCCTTAGGAAGCATCACTATGAACAACGTTAGTGGAGGTGATGCAATTCCAGCCGAGCTAGTTGAGATCCTAAAAGATGATGTTATTTAAGTTCTGCACTCAGTATGCCAGCAAATTTGGAAATCTCAGCAGTGGCCACAGGACTGGAAAAGGTCAGTTTTCATTTCAATCCCCAAAAAAGGCAATGCCAAGGAATGTTCAAACTCCTTCACAATTGCACTCATCTCACATGTTAGCAAAGTAATGCTCAAAATTCTCCAAGCTCGGCTTCAACAGTACTTGAACCAACTAAAGAGGTTCTGTTTAAAACATGTTAAGGCATACAGGCTGAGAGGGAGTAATTATGAACCCTGTAGTGTGGTGTGCATTGTGATGTTTCCTTTGGTTTTAGCATTCTTAAGCTTAGCAAGAATCTCTGTTAGGTTTAAGTAAATTTTATGTGCAATATGCCTATGTGTACTATTAATATGATTTAAAAATTTTTATTTTGTGATGAAAAGCTCTGAAAAGCTTTTGAAGAAAAACACAAATAAATGCAAGAGAAATAATAGATAAGATAATAATGATAAGGTCCCTAACCAGCCCACACAGGAAAATTAAGGGAAAAAATTCTAATGTATCCCATTCTGATTCTCCTCAGAGAGCTGAGATAAAGTGTGAGTGTGTCTAAATGTGAAGGCACAATATGTGTGGGGGTGTGAGTCACATAGTGTGAATGTGTGTGTGTGGATGTGGGTGTGAGCGTGTGGTCATGAATGTAAGTGTGTGCTTGTGAGTGTGGGTATGCACATGGGAATATGTGTGTGGGCACTGACTGTACATAAATACGACTGCATGTGTGTAAGAGTTGTGCATTTCAGAGCTCACTGTATGAGTGAACATGAGTGTGTATGTTACTGTTCAGTCCCTAAGTCCTGTCTGACTGCGACCCCGTGGACGGCAGCACGCCAGGCCTCCCTGTCCTTCACTATCTCCCTGAGTTTGCTCAAACTCATGTCCATTGACTCAGTGATGTCATCCAACCATCTCACCCTCCGTCATCCCCTTCTCCCGCCCTCAATCTTTCCCAGCATCAGGGTCTTTTCTGTTGTGTCAGCTCTTCACATCAGGTGGCAAAAAAAAACTGGAGTTTCAGCTTCAGCATCAGCCCTTCCATTAAATATTCAGAGTTGATTTCCTTTAGGATTGACTGGTTGGATCTCCTTTCAATCCAAGAGACCCTCAGGAGTCTTCTCCAGCATCACAGTTCAAAAGTATCAATTCCTCGGTGCTCAGCCTTCTGTATGCCCAACCCTTACATCCATGCTTGACTACTGGAAAAGCCATAGCTTTGACCATTTGGACCTTGGTGGGCAAAGCGATGTCCCTGCTTTTTAATATGCTGTCTTAGGTTTGTCATGGCTTTCCTTCCAAGAAGCGAGCATCTTTGAAATTTCATGGCTGTCCGCAGTGATTTTGGAGCCCAAGAAAATAAAATCTGTCACTGCTTCTACTTTTTCCCCTTCTATTTGTCGTAAAGTGATGAGAGTTTGTTTGCAAGTGCAAATGTGAGTATGGATGTGATGGTGTGAGTACAAGTTCCGTGTGAAATGAGTGTGCACATAAGTGGTGTGCGCGTGAATGTCATCGTGCATGAAAGAGAGTGTGGGTGAGGGTGTGCATTTATTGAGCAAGAGGATCTAAAGATGCACCTCCATAGGATCCTGACTGGGAGAGCCCACCGTTTCTGAGCACAGACTCGGCTCTTCCCACCCAGAGAGGCCTGATGGGAACTGGAAATGCGGAGGGGGCCCAACTGTCCCCCTGGCCCACCACAGAGTTCACTGACGCCATGGTCCTGGTGTGGCTCTCATCACCTGTAGCCATCCTGAGGCTGTGGATTAGGTCTAGCTTATACAACTGCAGTACACGCCTCATAAGAGTGAAGAATGTCTACATCACACGAGCCTGGAACTGCCCCTCAGATCCAGACACAGAACATTGCTAGAATGACCCTTCCCTTTTACTCTCAAAAATCTCCACTTGGGATGATGAACCCTTTGGTTCCCCTAGGAAAGTCTCACCAGGCTTTATCCTCAGGCCCCATGAAGGAGGGCGGATTCTATTGTCCATTAACATGACAGCATCTTCTGGCTTTTGAGGAATATTTTATACATGACAGAGAGTCAAAGTAAATGTATCGCAGATGTTTAGGAACCAGGGAGGGTACGATGACATCAGCTTGATATGACAGGCTCTCAAGATGTGTGGCTGCTAGAAGGCGGAAATTATTAGAACAAACACCTTCATGGAGACTAGCATTAATCCAGTGTCTGAACGTCTCTTTACCCCATCACCACCACACTGGCTTTCCCCTGCCAGACTTGGCTTCCATTAAAGGAATGAGTCATCCCCATTGGGAACCATATAGAAACTGTCCGGAAGAGTATGGAATTTGGAGTCTGCCTGGCTTTGCCTTGCAACTTGACTATACCATCAGCCAGCTCTGTGTCTTTGGGCAAGTTAGTTAACTTCTCTGAGCCTCAGTTTCCTTATCTGTGAGAGGACTAGTAATCTGCTTGGCAGTGTTGGGGTCAGGCTTCAGTTCAGTTCAGTCGCTCAGTTGTGTCCGACTCTTTGCGACCCCATGAATCGCAGCATGCCAGGCCTTCCTGTCCATCACCATCTCCCGGAGTTCACTCAGACTCACGTCCATCGTGTCCATGATGCCATCCAGCCACCTCATCCTGGGTCGTCCCCTTCACCTCCTGCCCCCAATCCCTCCCAGCATCAGAGTCTTTTCCAATGAGTCAACTCTTCTCATGAGGTGGCCAAAGTACTGGAGCTTCAGCTATAGCATCATTCCTTCCAAAGAAATCCCAGGGCTGATCTCCTTCAGAATGGACTGGTTGGATCTCCTTGCAGTCCAAGGGACTCTCAAGAGTCTTCTCCAACACCACAGTTCAAACGCATCAATTCTTCGGCGGTCAGGCTTAGATTTAATGAATACAAGATATCTGGCACGTAGGCATCAAATATCTAACTTGTTTAAGTCAGATTTAGGAATCAGAATAAAAGCAAAGTGGCCAAATAACTTTTACAAAAGTGGGTACAACACTATTTCCAGTCCCGATCATCCGTCTAGAGATTTCCACTCTTCATAAAGATACAGAGTCCGTCTCCCCTCCCTTTGCACCTGGGTGGACTCTGTGACTGCCTCAATGAGTAAAATGGAACAGAAGGAATAGTATGTGACTTCCCAGGATAAGTGAAAAAAAGCTCTCTCTCTCAAGATGCTCCCCTGGGAACACACCCACCATGCTGTGAAGATGGTGGGCCATCCAGCCCCAAACTCACCCACAGAGAGAAACTACATGGGGAGACCCAGGGGAGCAGGAGTGGAAGCCCCAGCTACCAGCCACGGCCAACCAGCAGACTTGTGAGTGAGTGAGCTTTTAGATGATTTCAACCCTCATCTTAGAAGGAAAGCTCTGACAAACCTAGATGGCCTATTAAAAAGCAGAGACATCACTTTGCTGACAAAGATCCAAATAGTCATACTCCTGGTTTTTCCAGGAGTCGTGTACTAACGTGAGAGTTGGACTGTAAAGAAGGTCGAGAGCCAGAGAATTGCTGCTTTTGAACTGTGGAGCTGGAGAAGACATTTGAGAGTCCTTTGGACTGCAAGGAGGTCAAACCTAAAGGAAATAACCCCCGAGTGTTCATTGGATGGACCATTACTGGAGCTTCAAGCCCAATACTTGGGCCACCTGATGCGAAGAGCCAACTCACTGGACAAGACCCTGACGCTGGGAAAGACTGAAGGTGGGGGGAGAAGGGGACGGCAGAGGATGAGAGGGTTGTAGAGTATAATTGACTCAGTGGACATGAGTTTGAGAGACAGTGAAGTACAGTGAAGGGAAGGACAGGGGAGCCTGGAGTGCTGTAGTCCATGGGGGTCACAAAGAGTTGGACACGACTCAGTGACTGAACAGCAATGAACCCTCAGTCCCTGAGACCCTAGAAACTGAGAGACAAATAGAAACCCACTCTGCTGTGCCCTGATTGAATCCCTGGCCCAGGAATCGGTATCTTCAATGACTATTTAAGCTTCTGAGTTTGGGGATAATGTTATACAGCCATAGTAACTGGGACTGAATGTAACCGGGGTTTTGCGGATGGAGCTGACATTAGTCGCATATCTGCGGCAGGCAGAATGAACATGAGCACAGTTCTTCACTTGGGTCCTTCCCACCTCAAAGGTAAAGACTCTGTTACACACATTTGTCACATTGCTTGTGACTGGAACCTGATGTCCCTGTTCCCACTGACAAAATCGATTCCATTTCTCAAACACACACTGGTCTCCTATATCCAAATTCCTAGAGCTCTGTCTATGGGACATGGAGCCAGAAAATGAGGCAAATCTTTTATGACCAAAGATGCCCAGTTATATATGCAAATTGGCTGCTATCTTCTTCAAGCAACAGTTGTGTAAACTCTAATCCTATTTCTTTATTTTCTGTCCTCAAAGATGGAAACTTCACCCAGGGCCACGAACACATCTGGAGAAGGAGAAAGACTAGCAAGGCCTTAAGTAACAGCCAAGGGCCATCAGAAAAGTCCAATGGCAGCAGGGCCAGCATTGCAGGCTGGCTCAAACCAACAGAAATGGGTTCAAGGGCAGAGAGTGCTCATAGAGCTCTACCATGGCCTTGAACCCGGGACAGGTCATAGCAAAGAAGTTAGCATAACAGAGCTGTGAGAGCTTGAGCTTTGGGTCAAAAAAACCTGGCTCAAATCTGGTTTTTCCACATACTGGCAGTGTGACCTGCTAAGTTCCTCCTCACCCCCTCAGTTTCCGTCACCTGTAAATACAGCACTCACCTGATGCGGAGGTCGCTAGTGGTCTGCCAAAGACACTCAGCTTGCGCATCTTCACTTACAGCAGGGACGCAGCTGCCTAGCATCTGAGTTGGACCATGTGAACTGATAGACCAGTGACCCGTGCAAGCAGAGGCATACATGTCTCAACCAAGCCAAGGTGGTGAGTGTCCAGTGTGCTCTGCCCACCTGTCGTCCCCTTTCATGGTGACCTTGGAGGCCCTGAGTTGAAGATGGGGAATTCACAGGATAGAGTGAGGCTGGATCCCTGTGTCAGCACGTGAGGGAGCCACTTAATGAGGGACATGCACAGTAGACTTTGTGTGAGTGAAAGATAAACCTTTGCTAGGTGATGACAGTGAAAACTGAGGCTGTTTATTATAGCAGGGAGCCCATCCTGACTCAAACATTGTTTTAGAGAATTGGGACATACAAAATTACAGATTCTATAAAGAGCTATTTATCGTTTATCTGTCCCATTTGACCCATGGACCATGAGGGCAAGGACTGGGCCCTATTGGCCCGGAGTGCCCAGTGTATACCAGTTCAGTTCAGTTGCTAGTCCTGTCTGACTCTTTGTGACCCCATGAACCGCAGCACACCAAGCCTCCCTGTCCATCGCCAACTTCCGGAGTCCACCCAAACCCACGTCCATCGAGTCAATGATGCCATCCAACCATCTCATTCTCTGTCATCCCCTTCTCCTGCCCTCAATCTTTCCCAGCATCAGGGTCTTTTCCAATGAATCAGCTCTTTGCATCAGGTGGCCAAATTATTGGAGTTTCACCTTCAACATCAGTCCTTCCAATGAACACCCAGGACTGATCTCCTTTAGGATGGACTGGTTGGATCTCCTTGCAGTCCAGGGACTCTCAAGAGTCTTCTCCAACACCACAGTTCAAAAGCACCAATTCTTTGGTGCTCAGCTTTCTGTATAGTCCAACTCTCACATCCATACATGACCACTGGAAAAACCATAGCCTTGGCTAGACAGACCTTTGTTGGCAAAGTAATGTCTCTGCTTTTGAATATGCTATCTAGGTTGGTCATAACTTTTATTCCAAGGAGCAAGTGTCTTTTAATTTCATTGCTGTAATCACCATCTGCAGTGATTTTGGAGCCCCCCCCAAATAAAGTCAGCCACTGTTTCCACTGTTTCCCCATCTATTTCCCATGAAGTGATGGGACCAGATGCCATGATCTTCGTTTTCTGAATGCTGAGCTTTAAGCCAACTTTTTCACTCTCCTCTTTCACTTTCACCAAGAGGCTTTTTAGTTCCTCTTCACTTTCTCCCAGAAGGGTGGTGTTATCTGCATATCTGAGGTTATTGATATTTCTCCTGGCAATTTTGATTCCAGCTTGTGCTTCCTCCAGCCCAGCATTTCTCACGATGTACTCTGCATAGAAGTTAAATAAGCAGGGTGACAATATACAGCCTTGACGTACTCCTTTTCCTATTTGGAACCAGTCTGTTGTTCCATGTCCAGCTCTAACTGTTGCTTCCTGACCTGCATACAGGTTTCTCAAGAGGCAGGTCTGATATGCCCATCTCTTTCTGAATTTTCCACAAGCAGTGAGTAAATTGGAACTGGTTATCTGCAGCTTGATTAAGAGAGGAGAGTTAGATTACAGACTCTTTGGCAATAGAAGAAGCATATGTTAAAGAGAATTTTAGGGACTTCCCTGGGCTTCCCTGGTAGCTCAGCTGGTAAAGAATTTGCCTTCAATGTGGGAGACCCTAGTTTGATTCCAACGTTCAGAAGATCCCCTGGAGAAGGGAAAGGCTACCCACTCCCATATTCTTGGGCTTCCCTGGTGGCTCAGATGGTAAAGAATCTGCCTGGTTTCTACCACTGGGCTGGGAAGATCCCCTGGAGGAGGGCATGGCAACCCACTCCAGTATTCCTGCCTGGAGAATCCCCAAGGACAGGGGAGCCTGGTGGGCTACAGTCCGTGGGGTCTCAAAGAGTCAGACATGACTGAGCAACCAAGGACATAAACACTGGTGGCCCAGTGGTTAAGAATTCACGTGCGGATGCGTGGGACACGGACTCAACGCCAGGTCCAAGAAGTTCCCATGGCTGCCGAGCAGCTAAGCCCGGTGCCACAAGTACAGGGCCTGTACACTCCGAGCCCAAGCACTGCAGTGAGAAGCCTGTGCTCTGCACCTAGAGAAAGGAGGCCAGCAAAAAAAGAAAAAAATTTAAGAATACTACATCAGTACTTCACTACCGAACATCTTAACACTTGTCAAAAGTACCCAAAATGAACAAACAAAAATCCCACCGAGCAATAAAGTCATAATTTGCCAATTTGGAACTTAGTGCCAAAGGGATCGAAGAAATGCATCTTCTCACTAGTAAATTTTGGAAACTAAAGTGTACTCTCAGATATCTTTTAAAGTTCCACAAAGCTTTTACAACTGAATTAAATGGTTAACTTAAACACTAATTCATGTTTCTAGCAGAAGAAGCTGAGGAATCTAAGTGAGGAAAGAGTTGTGTAAATGCACACTCAGTAGCAAGATTTGTACCTGGAAATAATACCTTATCAGTAACATCTGAGCTTTCTTTGAATTATCCATGTGAACAAACATGAGTTGTTTTTATATAGCACATTTCTATAGCTTCCACTGTGTTCTCTCACCAGCTCTAAGAGTTAGGGCACATTTTCTTGTCATGATATCCCAGATGGAAAGTCCATGAAATAGAGAGAGTTGTAATTTGGCCAGCATCTCAAAGCTCATGGGCGATTCGGTTGTCGTGTTGCCTGACTCTTGGCACAGGACTTTTTCTCTGCTAGACCTCGCCAGTTGATAAATGTTCAATGTGGATGACAACCCAGTAAATATTAAATCAAAGAAACCGTTTTTGAGCCCAGTCTGGGTAAGGTCTCGGGCATGGGATAAAAAGTCTCAGACTTATGGGATAAAGAATAAAGTAAAACACAATCCTATTGTGTCCCAACAATAGAGTCATTGTTGTTGTTCAGTAGCTCAGTCGTGTCCAACTCTTTGTGACCCCATGGACTGCAGCACGCTAGGCCTCCCTGTCTTTCACCATCTCCCAGAGCTTACTCAGACTCATGTCCATTGAGTCAGAGATGCCAACGAACCATCTCATCCTGTGTCGTCCCCTTCTCCTCCTGCCCTCAATCTTTCCCAGCATCAGGGTCTTTTCCAATGAGTTGGCTCTTTACCTCAGGTGGCCAAAGGATTGGAGTGTCAGCTTCAGCATCAGTCCTCCCAATGAATATTCAGGACTGATTTCCTCTAAAATGGACGGGTTGGATCTCCTTGCAGTCCAAGGGACTCTCAAGAGTCTTCTCCAACACCACATTCAAAAGCATCAGTTCTTTGGTGCTCAGCTTTCTTTATAGTCCAGCTCTCACATCCATACATGACCACTGGAGAAACCACAGCTTTGACTAAATGGATCTTTGTTGGCAGAGTAATGTCTCTGCTTTGTAATATGCTGTCTAGGTTTGTCATAGCTTTTCTTCGAAAGAACAGGCATCTATTAATTTCATGGCTGCAGTCACCATCTGCAGTGATTTTGGAGCCCAAGAAAATAAAGTCTGTCACTGTTTCCATTGTTTCCTCATCTTTTGGGCATGAAGTGATGGGACCAGATGCCATGATCTTAGTTTTCTGAATGTTGAGTTTTAAGCCAGCTTTTTCACTCCCCTCTTTCACCTTCATCAAGAGGCTCTTTAGTTCCTCTTTGTTCAGCCATAAGGGTGCTATCATCTGCATATCTGAGGTTATTGATATTTCTACTGGCAATCTTGATTCCAGCTTGTGATTCATCCAGCCCAGCATTTCTCATGATGTACTCTGCATATAAGTTAAATAAGTAGGGTGACAATATACAGCCTTTCCCAATTTGGAACCAGTCTGTTGTTCCATGTCCAGTTCTAACTGTTGTTTCTGACCTGCATACAGATTTCTCATGAGGCAGGTCAGGTGGTCTGGTATTCCCATCTCTTGAAGAATACCACAGTTTGTTGTGAGCCACACAGTCAAAGGCTTTAGCATAGTCAGTGAAGCAAAAGTAGATATTTTTCTGGAATGCTTTTGCTTTTTCTATGATCCAACAGATGTTGGAAATTTGATCTCTGGTTCTTCTGCCTTTTCTAAATCCAGCTGGAACATCTGGAAGTTCTTGGTTCATGTACTGTTGAAATCTAGCATGAAGAATTTTGAGCATTACTTTGCTAGCATGTGAGATGAGTGCAATTGTGCAGTAGTTTGAGCATTCTTTGGCATGCCTTTGGAACGAAAACTGACCTCTTCCAGTCCTGTGGCCACTGTGGAGTTTTCAAAATTTGCTGCCATGTTGAGTGCAGCACTTTCACAGCATCATCTTTCAGGATTTGAAACAGCTCAGTTGGAATCCCATCACCTCCACTACCTCTGTTCATAGCTTCCTAGGGCCACTTGACTTCACACTCCAGGATATCTGGTTCTAGGTGAGTGATCACACCATGGTGGTTATCCGAGTCATTAAGATCACTTTTGTATGGTTCCTCTGTGTATTCTTGCCACCTCTTCTTAATATCTTCGGCTTCTGTTAGGTCCATGCCATTTCTGTCCTTAATTGTGCCCATCTTTACATGTTCCCTTGGTATCTCTAATTTTCTTGAAGAGATCTCTAGTCTGTCCCATTCTGTTGCTTTCCTCTATTTCTTTGCATTGATCACTTAGAAAGACTTTCTTATCTCTCCTTTCTATTCTTTGGCATTCTGCATTCAGATGTGTGTATCTTTCCTTTTCTCCTTTGCCTTTCACATCTCTTCTTTCCTTAACTATTTGTAAAAATTCCTCCGACAACCATTTTGCCTTTTTGAATTTCTTTTTCTTGGGGGTGGTTTTGATCACTTCCTCCTGTACAATGTCATGAACCTCTGCATATAGTTTCCAGGGACTTTCTCTGTCAGATCGAATCCCTTGAACCTATTTGTCACTTCCACTGTATAATTTAAGGGATTTGATTTAGGTCTTACCTGAATGGCCTAGTTGCCACTAGTGATAAAATAATATGAATAGATGAACAGTTAAAAATTAAAGAAAACTTTGGCATGACAATCCCTCTTAATAACAGAAGAGACAAGGTGAAACAACATGGGACTAAGGGACAGATAAGCAGGAGGTTCAAGAAGTGTGGTGGCCACTCAGAGGAGGGAAACGGCTCAGAGCCTAGAACACCAGAAAGATGGGGTGCAGGGGCTATCATTTCAGAGACAGGTACGATTATGGAATTAAGTGTCTGATCTCCTCGGCAACCCTCCCTTGTTCTCCAGAACGCATTTCTCCCTTTCTCTGGGGGACCGCTTTCTCCTTTACTGCAGTCGTCTGAGATGGACTCGAGACGAGTGCCAGTGATAGCATCCCGCAGCTTGGCCACTGGTGTGGGTGTGGGACCTAGTCTTAGCTGATTAGAATCCTTTAAAGAAAAATACCAAAACTGAAACTAAGGGAAGGAATCCAATGATCCAGTGGATGTCGGCAATTTGATCTCTGGTTCCTCTGCCTTTTCTAAAACTAGCTTGAACATCTGCAAGTTCACGGTTCACGTATTGCTGAAGCCTGGCTTGGAATATTTTGAGCATTACTTTACTAGCGTGTGAGATGAGTGCAATTGTGCAGTAGTTTGAGCATTCTTTGGCATTGCCTTTCTTTGGGATTGGAATGAAAACTGACCTTTTCCAGTCCTGTGGCCACTGCTGAGTTTTTCAAATTTGCTGACATATTGAGTGCAGCACTTTTACCGCATCATTTTTAGGATTTGAAATAGCTCAACTGGAATTCCATCACCTCCACTAGCTTTGTTCGTAGTAATGCTTCCTAAGATGCTTAGTCCTTGGAAGGAAAGTTATGACCAACCTAGACGGCATATTCAAAAGCAGAGACATTACTTTGTCAACAAACATCCATCTAGTCAAGGCTATGGTTTTTCCAGTGGTCATGTATGGATGTGAGAGTTGGTCTATAAAGAAAGCTGAGCACAGAAGAATTGATGCTTTTGAACTGTGGTGTTGTAGAAGACTCTCGAGAGTCCCTTGGACTGCAAGGAGATCCAACCAGTCCATCCTAAAGGAGATCAGTCCTGGATATTCATTGGGAGGACTGATGCTGAAGCTGAAACTCCAATACTTTGGCCACCTGATGTGAAGAGCTGACTCATTGGAGAAGACCCTGATGCTGGGAAAGATTGAAGGCAGGAGGAGAAGGGGATGACAGAGGATGAGATGGTTGGATGGCATCACCAACTCAATGGACATGAGTTTGGGTAAACTCTGGGAGTTGGTGATGGACAGGGAGGCCTGGCGTGCTGCGGTTCATGGGGTTGCAAAGAGTCGGACATGACTGAACAACTGAACTGAACTGAACTGAAGGGAAGGAACCAGCCACGCTTGCATGAAATGTGAGAAGGAGCTGCTGTTCCCAGGGATCCTGCTCTGTGGAGGAGACTGGGCTGAGGAAAGGCAGCTGGGAACAGAGATGAGGCGGGAGGGTGTGGGTCCTTTGGAAGATGGTTCCAGCTGTCTCCGCGAAGCTCAGCAGACCCCTTTCTTCCCTGTAGTTTATGATGCAGAGTCAGTCATTTCTTCCTTAACCCAGTGATGGTCACATAGAGCTCATATCCTTTGCAAGCGTGGTCTTGACTATAGGAACTGGTGGAAGGAAAGAGAGAGCTGCCCGCTCTCAGAAGCTACAAACAAGATGTTCAGGAAGTGGGAGGGACAAGACCTCTCTGGAGACAGTGAAGGAAGCTGTGTTTCTCGAGTTGGGCATCAGATAAAAGACGAGGAGGACACCAAGCTCTGAGCAGCTTGAATTTGAGACGATGATAGGACGTATCCATGGAGACCCTGAGCTGGCAGCCAGGATGTGGAGGTGGGTCTCCAGAGAGAAATGCCTGATGCAACTATGTACGTTCAGTCTTATATACACGCAGTCAAAAAGACTTCAGTGAGAGGGTTTTTGTATGGTTTAAAGTGGTTCATGAATTTAAGAGAATATTATTAACTTGGTGGCACCATCTGCATGGGGGTAACAGTTGAAGTTGTGGATGTAGAAAATTCTCCAGGGAAAGAAGAGAATCTTGGAGAAACACTCCTTGTTAGTTGAAGACAATAAGAGCATCAAGGAATTAAGAGGAAACAGATCACAAAGTGGAGGTCAGTGCAGAGTCTGAAGAGGGAGAGGTTGAGCAGTGGTGAAAAGAACGAGGAAGCCTGAGAAGGCTGGCGAGAAAGCCTGTGAGGTTTGGATTTGAGGAGCAGGAAGAGGTGAATGAACTTGGACATGGCAAGATGCCCGCGGAAGGATGCAGAGAAGTTCCAGGTAACGTGATGTGTCCTGTTGGCAGCCCCTATATTCCTTGAGCTTTCCAGGGGGCTCCTGTGACTTTTCAGGAGGGAATCCACATCCTGGGCCTGAGGGACTGCTTTCCCAGGACCACAGAAGACTGCTATGCCCCAGAGCTGAGCCAGAAATAGCACAGAACTGATACCTGCCAGGAGCAGCCATGTCCGACTCTGTGTGAGCCCATGGACCATAGCCTACCAGGCCCCTCTGTCCATAGGATTCTCCAGGCAAGAAGTGGGTGGCCATTTCCTCCTCCAGGGGATCTTCCTGACCCAAGGATCGAACCCGGGTGTCCTTCATTGCAGGTGGGTTCTTCACCATCCGAGCCACCTGGCTGGTGTATAAACACCCTATCTCGCTTGCTCTGCCCTGAGGGTGGGGCAGTTCCAAATAGATCCCGCACCATTTCTCAGAGATTCCCCCCAAGACTACACTCCAGGTGCCCACCATAGCCACTGTTAACAGGAGACTCTTTTATCAGCTGCCTCCCTTTCCTTATCTACTTTCCTGGCTTCCTGTCAATGCATTCCCTGCGCTTCCTAAGTCTAACACTTGTACTTGAATCCCTGTCTCAATGTCTGCTTCTGAGGGCAATCAAGATGAGACAAGTGACTGCATAATTTACAGCCCAAACTAGGACACATGCAAGTGTGAAAAAAAGGTGGGGGGACGTTGTTAACAGTTATGCTCGGACAAATGCCTAGAGGTATGCCCCCACCCCCAACCCCGAGTTATATGCCTCTCCTTTGAGAAGCTGGACTGGGGCCAGTGAGGGTATGCAAATTTCAAATACCGGTTCCATATACTAACCAAGAGTGAAGTTGGTAACGAATCCACCTGCAATGCAGGAGACCCCAGCTTGATCCCTGGGTTGGGAAGATCCCCTGGAGAAGGGAAAGGCTGCCCACTCCAGTGTGTGGCCTGGAGCATCCCGTGGACTGGATGGTCTGTGGGGTCGAAAAGAGTTGGACACGACTGAGCAACTTTCACTTTACTTTCTTTCATACTAAACGAGAGTAAAATTGTAGGGAGGGTAAAGCTGCCTTTTACTGAGTGAACATTTGCACCCTCTGCCCCACTACCCTTTCTGGAAAGGAATATGTCCATTCAAGAGTGGGAAAACCTCTCAGGAGGAGAATGGACCGCAGAAGTAGGTCAGTGTCTGGTCCTCAGGAAAATGAGGCTCACGCATTTCACGATTTTACGCTCAGGCTGTGAGTGAGGCCATCAGCCGTGTAGTCAATAAGACACTCATCTTAACAGCCTCTCTGGGCAGCCTCTCTTGCTTCCTCTTTCCTTCCATTAGTGAGGTCAGTGCGTTCCTCTCTGTGACTGCACAATCAGACAGACCTCCCCTGACAGCACATCCCTACCCTCTTTGCGGGGCCCCAGCCCTGAGGATATCGTCTGGGAGCCCAGATCCTTCAATACCCAGGGCCTTTCCACTTCAGATGCTTCCACGTCTACCGTTTTAGCATCTCTTCTCTAAAAAGAATTTTTTTCTCTCTCTCTGCAAGAAATTCTTTTAAGAAAGCCACTCCATTTCACCACATGGTTGCCAAGGGGAAGCATGTTCTGGAGGTCACAGTGCCAAGGAAGGACAAGATGCTCACATTGCCCCCTCCCTGTGCACGTGTTACTCCCCATCCGTGCTTTAAGACCCAGCTTCCATGATACATGGGTGGTGAGGGTGAAGGGCCTCTGACGCAGGGGGACCTCTCTCCCCCAAGGCCTGGTGTCGGGCTGTGATGCCGGCCAGGTCCGGGTGGCTCTCAGGACCCCCATTCCTGGGACGGTCTCATCCTTCTGACAGCCTGCTCTTGAAATATTGCTTCAGCCAGCCCCCCTCGAGTGTGAAGCTGATAGATAAATAGACTGAGTTGTGCCAAACACCTCCATGAATTAACTCATTTCATCTTCACAACTCTGTGGAGTGAATCCTGTTACTAACCCCGTGTCACAAGTGAGATGCACAGAGGCCAAGTAGCTTGCTGGAGTTTTCTCGGAGAGTAAAGTTTGCATTTTGAGCAGCAGAAAGCAAAAGGCCTATGGGATACTGTGTTAGACGCAGAGGTAAGACCGGGTGGTCAGCTGGGCTGGTTAGGAAGGAAGTGCTCTGTGGGTCTGTTCCACAGAGTTCTCACTTGCTGAATGGATTAGAATTCGGTTCTGTAGCTACGGCCTGTCCTAGACCTCAAGGCTGGGAGGACAAGCTCCCATAGGTGGCCCAGGGGAGAGGTGACCAGACACCAGCTGGTGCTCCTTGGCCTCCAAAGCCCAGCTGCCTCCCCAGCCCTCAGCTTAGAAGGGCTTTCTCTCCTGTTAAAAGCCACCCAGATACCCTGAGGAAATCAAAATTGAAAAAGACACATGTATCCCATTTTCATTGTAGCACTGTTTACAATAGACAGAACATGGAGGCAACCTAGGTGTCCATCAACAGATGAATGGATAGTTGTGGTCCATATATACACAATGGAATATTACTCAGCCATAAAAAGGACCGCTTTTGAGTCAGTCCTAATGAAGTGGTTGAACCTAGAACCTATTATACAGAGTGAAGTAAGTCAGAAAGAGAAAGATAAATATCACATTCTAATGCATATATACGGGATCTAGAAAAATGGTACTGAAGAACTTACTTACAGGGCAGCAATGGAGATGCAGATGCAGAGAACAGACTTATGGACCTGGGGCGAGGGGAGGAGAGGCGGAGATGTATGGAAGGGGTAACATGGAAACTTACATTACCATATGTAAAATAGATACCCAATGGGAATTTGCTGCATGGCAAAGGAAACTCAAAAAGGGGCTCTGTATCAATCTAGAGGGGTTGGGGGGTACAGGGAGATGGGCGGAGGTTCAAAGGGGAGGGAATATATGTATACCTGTGGCTGATTCATGTTGAGGTTTGACAGAAAACAACAAAAATCTATAAAGCAGTTATCCTTCAATTTAAAAATAAGTTAGTTAAAAAAAAGAAAAGCCACCCAGACTTTCCCTATTGTCACAGGTCAGATGCGTTTCCTCCTTAGGAAAGGCCCTTGAGAGCCTCCCACCCTCCGCACACCCCTAGAGCCTACTCTTCCGCATCCTTCTCTCTCTGGCTCTGCACTGAACCTTGCTTGTTCTCCATCACGGTGGACAGACAGCAGGCGAGTGGGCCTGGGTTTCTTCCAGTCAGACCAAGAGGGGATGAATGGGCCCCCCAACCCCGCTACCACCGGTGTTTAGGGAGAGTCACACCTTTATTCCGAGGACCACTTGCTGAGTCAAGCTCCCTGATGCTCCCCAAATATACGCGTGATTTCCTGCCCCAATGTCTTGGCTCAGACTCTTCTTCCCACCCTGAAGGACTCATCTCTGCATGTCCAAGCTCCATCCATTTGTTAGGCCAGAGTTGCCACAGTGCCTGACGCCCAGCCCTGAGCCCCTCGGAGGAAGGCCTCTGGGCCCCCCTGAGCCTCTGTCCGTAGCCCTCTACGGTCATGCTTGTGCTGCGTCCTTCTTGGGAAAATGGAAGATGTGTATATTTACACTCACATTTCCTTTTCTAGCCTGTAAGTCCATCAAAGGCTGAATTCAACTGTGTGTCTTCAAATGTGCTTAGCAGAGGACTTGGCATGCCAGATACCTTTGAAAGAAAGAGAAGGGTCTACTTACATAGAGCAAGGAAAAGCAATGTCTGGTAGGGAAACCTTTAGGAATTACAAATAATATATTTGCCAAATAAATGTTGACCTGGATGCAGCAAATCAAATAATATTTATATTGCAATTCTTACCCTTCTGTGGACACTGGGCCCAGGGTAGCTCTGAGAATTCAAATAGATCTACTGGCTATACAGAGAAAGTAGATACAGAACCCCTGTTGGAGTTTCCTGAGACATACAGCAAGTTCCCACTGGCTAGATAGACAGTCAGTTCTATCATTTAAGTTATATTAGTCGTGAGAGGGGACTTGAGAAAGTTTCAGATCCAAAGCTCCCTTGGTTTCTCTTTTCCCCTTCATTTTTCGTTCTGATTAAAAATCATTGAAATTTTGAGAAGCCAGTTCTAAGGCTCTGAGATTTTCCTCTTTTAAAAGTCTGATACTGAATTTATTACCCAAGATTTACAGCAGGCTCTTCACTCCTAACTCTTTAGAAGCCATGTACCTTCTGAGCAGACCTGGGGGTAGCTGTAGTAGCAATACCAGCGGTAGTATTCATAGTAGCAAGAGTACTAGTAATACTCTCTAATACTAATTCAGTTCAGTTCAGTTCAGTCGCTCAGTCGTGTCCGACTCTTTGCAACCATGAATCGCAGCAGCCGGGCCTCCCTGTCCATCACTAACTCCCGGAGTTCACTCAGACTCACGTCCATCGAGTCCGTGAGGCCATCCAGCCATCTCATCCTCGGTCGTCCCCTTCTCCTCCTGACCCCAATCCCTCCCAGCATCAGAGTCTTTTCCAATGAGTCAACTCTTCGCATGAGGTGGCCAAAGGACTGGAGTTTCAGCTTTTAGCATCATTCCTTCCAAAGAAATCCCAGGGCTGATCTCCTTCAGAATGGACTGGTTGGATCTCCTTGCAGTCCAAGGGACTCTCAAGAGTCTTCTCCAACACCAC
>SJYQ01002060.1:56315-88482 GCA_006410935.1 Redunca redunca
TGGTGATGTCCATGTGTAGAGTCTTCTCTTGTGTTGTTGGAAGAAGGTGTTTGCTATGACCAGTGCATTTTCTTGGCAAAACTCTATTAGTCTTTGCCCTGCTTCATTCCACATTCCAAGGCCAAATTTGCCTGTTACTCCAGGTGTTTCTTGACTTCCTACTTTTGCTTTCCAGTCCCCTATAGTGAAAAGGACATCTTTTTTGAGTGTTAGTTCTAAAAGGTCTTGTAGGTCTTCATAGAACCATTCAACTTCAGCTTCTTCAGCATTACTGGTTGGGGCATAGACTTGGATTACTGTGATACTGAATGGTTTGCCTTGGAAACGAACAGAGATCATTCTGTCATTTTTGAGATTGCATCCAAGTACTGCATTTCGGATTCTTCTGTTGACCATGATGGCTACTCCATTTCTTCTGAGGGATTCTTGCCCGCAGTAGTAGACATAATGGTCATCTGAGTTAAATTCACCCATTCCAGTCCATTTTAGTTCGCTGATTCCTAGAATGTCAATGGTCACTCTTGCCATCTCCTGTTTGACCACTTCCAATTTGCCTTGATTCACAGACCTGACATTCCAGGTTCCTATGCAATATTGCTCTTTACAGCATCAGATCTTGCTTCTATCACCAGTCACATCCACAGCTGGGTATTGTTTTTGCTTTGGCTCCAACCCTTCATTCTTTCTGGAGTTATTTCTCCACTGACCTCCAGTAGCGTATTGGGCACCTAGTCACCTGGGGAGTTCCTCTTTCAGTATCCTATCATTTTGCCTTTTCATACTGTTCATGAGGTTTTCAAGGTAAGAATACTGAAGTGGCTTGCCATTCCCTTCTCCAGTGGACCACATTCTGTCAGGCATCTCCACCATGACCCGCCCGTCTTGGGTTGCCCTGCAGGCATGGCTTGGTTTCACTGAGTTAGACAAGGCTGTGGTCCCAGTGTGATTAGATTGACTAGTTTTCTGTGAGTATGCTTTCAGTGTGTCTGCCTTCTGATGCCCTCTTGCAACACCTACCATCTTACTTGGGTTTCTCTTACCTTGGGTGTGGGGTATCTCTTCACGGCTGCTCCAGCAAAGCACAACCGCTGCTCCTTACCTTGGATGAGGGGTATCTCCTCCCACTGCCCTTCCTGACCTTCAATGTGGGATGGCTCCTCTAGGCCCTCCTGTGCCCGCACAGCCACCACTCCTTGGACGTGGGGTTGCCCCTTCTGGCCGCCGCCCCTAGCCTTGGGTGTGGGGCTGCTGCTCCCGGTCGGCCCTGGCCTCGGACGCGGGGTGGCTCCTCTTGGCCGTTCCTGCGCTGTCGCAGCCTGGCACTCTAGGCCACCGCCCCTGACCTCAAACGTGGGATAGCTCTCGGCCATGCCTGCGTTTAGTGCGCCGGCCCGCTGCCTTCTCTCACAGAGTCCAAAAGTCTGTTCTTTACATCTGTGTCTTTTTTGTTGCCTTGCGTATAGGATCATCGTTACCTTCTTTCCAAATTCCAATATATATGCGTTAATATGTGATATTGGTGTTTCTCTTTCTGACTTACTTCACTCTGTATAATAGGCTCCAGTTTCATCCACCTCATTAGCACTAACTTCACATGTGTTCCTTTTTATAGCTGAGTAATATTCCATTGTGTATATGTACCACATCTTTCTTATCCACTTGTCTGCCAATGGATATCTAGGTTGCTTCCATGTCCTGGCTATTGAAACAGTGCTGCGATGAACATTGGGGTACATGTATCTCTTTCAATTCTGGTGTCCTTGATGTGTATGCCCAGCAGTGGGATTTCTGGGTCGTATGGCAGTTCTATTTCCAGTTTTTAAAGGAATCTCCCTGCTTCAGTTCAGTTCAGTTCAGTTCAGTCACTCAGTCGTGTCCGACTCTTTGTGACCCCATGAATCGCAGCACACCAGGCCTCCCTGTCCATCACCAACTCCCAGAGTTCACTCAAACTCGTGTCCATTGAGTTGGTGAAGCCATTCAACCATCTCATCCTCGATCGTCCCCTTCTCCTCCTGCCCCCATTCCCTCCCAGCAGCTTTTCCAATGAGTCAACTCTTCACATGAGGTGGCCAAAGGACTGGAGCTTCAGCTTTAGCATCATTTCTTCCAAAGAAATCCCAGGGTTGATCTCCTTCAGAATGGACTGGTTGGATCTCCTTGCAGTCCGAGGGACTCTCAAGAGTCTTCTCCAACAGCACACTTCAAAAGCATCAATTCTTCGGCGCTCAGCCTTCTTCACAGTCGAACTCTCACATCCATACATGACCACAGGAAAAACCATAGCCTTGACTAGATGGACCTTAGTCAGCAAAGTAATGTCTCTGCTTTTGAATATGCTATCTAGGTTGGTCATAATTTTTCTTCCAAGGAGTAAGCGTCTTTTCATTTCATGGCTGCAGTCACCATCTGCAGTGATTTTGGAGCACCCCAAAATAAAGTCTGACACTGTTTCCACTGTTTCCCCATCTATTTCCCATGAAGTGATGGGCTCGGATGCCATGATCTTTGTTTTCTGAATGTTGAGCTTAAGCCAACCTTTTCACTCTCCTCTTTCACTTTCATCACTAGGCTTTTTAGTTCCTCTTCACTTTCTGCCATAAGGGTGGTGTCATCTGCATATCTGAGGTTATTGATATTTCTCCCAGCAATCTTGATTCCAGCTTGTGTTTCTTCCAGTCCAGCGTTTCTCATGATGTACTCTGCATAGAAGTTACATAAGCAGGGTGACAATATACAGCCTTGACGTACTCCTTTTCCTATTTGGAACCAGTCTGTTGTTCCATGTCCAGTTCTAACTGTTGCTTCCTGACCTGCATATAGATTTCTCAAGAAGCAGGTCAGACGGTCTGGTATTCCCATCTCTTTCAGAATTTTCCACAGTGTATTGTGATCCACACAGTCAAAAGCTTTGGCATAGTCAGTAAAGCAGAAATAGATGTTTTTCTGGAACTCTCTTGCTTTTTCCATGATCCAGCGGATGTTGGCAACTTGATATCTGGTTCCTCTGCCTTTTAGTGGCCTTCTTTAGAATAGAGTCTTTGCAGATGTGATCATTTAAAATGAGATCATACTGGATTAGGGTGGAGTCTGAACCCTATGACCAATGTCCTTAGGAGAAGATATCAAGAGGAGAAGGTCATGGTAAGATGGAGTGATGCAGCCACAAGCCACAGGGGTTGCAGGCAAGCCCCAGAAGCTCTGGGAGAGACAGAGCAAAACCTTTGTCCAGGGAGCCAGGAGGAACCAGCCTGGCCAAAATCTTGACTGAGAACTTCTAGTCTCCTAAACTGGGAAGAATGCGTTTCTGTGATGGGAAGCCACCAGCTTATGGTAATTTGCTAGGGTAGCCCAGGAGTCTAATACAGTATTCCACTGAGAAAATCAGCCACATTGTGCTTATAAATAAACCTCCACTTCTGATCCATTCTGCAGCGGAGGTAGTTTGGTTAGTTTCAGGCTGGTAGCAGTTCTGAGTAATGGTTCTGGGAACACTGTGATCACATGTCTTGGAGCAAAAGGCTGACACGCCTCCTCTATACCACACTGCTTCCTGAGTGCTCAGCCTCTGATGGCTCTGCCTGCAGAAACTCCTGGTCCTGTCATGAAGCAGACTCAGAAGAAGGGAGAAGGGACAGCAGTGCCATTGGTAGAGCCCTGGTGGTGCCTCTCGACCTGCCCCAGCTCCAGCTCAGGCCGCAGAATCGGGGGCCCCTCACCCTGTCCTGCCTGAACCCTCATCCTTGCCTCCATCTCTGGCCTTGCTGTGGACCTCACCCCCGCCATCACTTCCTGTTTACAGGACCCCCTGCACACACACACACACACACACACACACACACACACACACACTGACGTTGACCTTGCATCTACCCCTAGCCAGTCTCTGATTCCCCTTTCAGGCCCTTTCTCCCTTTGCTGGTTGACTGGGTTCGGGACTGGACCTGCTCTATTCTCTGTCTTGTGGACTCAGCCAACGCATCTCAGGTGGAAAGTCCTTAACGATGCGTCCCTCTTGCAAGGAGAAGCTTTTTGAAGTATTTCCCCGCCCCCAAGGAGGAAATCCGTTGGCGGTAGAGCATGGTCTCTCCCAAGGACAGCGGAAGGTTGAGGGCAGAGCACACAGGTGTCTTGGGGAGGAAGAGGTGAAGGGCATTTCAGTGGAAATGGAGACGCTGGTGCTCAGGCTGCAGCGCATCTCCCAGAGACAGCGTCACGGGGAAGAAAGAATGTGCCCGTCAGCTGCCAGAGGGCTGAGGCGAACGCCTGCCTCCCGCCTTCAGCGCCCGCTCCCCAGGATGACTCACTTTCCAAGCTTCCAGAGTGGTGACGACGATTGTTTATCTGACACAAACGTCGAACTTGTTTTCATGACTGCAATACTAACCCAAAGCCCGCTGGGTTGCCTTTTTCCGAAGTAACAACATCCTCGTGTTATGAATTCTGTTTCACTTGGACCTATCTTCATAGCATTTGTATTTTTCTGTACAACTCGTTCTGGGAAATTGGGAAAATAGCAACACTGATGTAGATAGAATTCCTTTTTCGTTTTATTCTTAGGGATCATCTGCTACTTTGATTGTGAAATACGATGAGAGAGCAGTGGCTAACCCCACCCATCAGGGCTCTGAAGCCGGGAGTGGAATATTTGTTTCATGAGGATTTCAGCAGCCAATATTCATTCACGGCTGCTCAAAGGTCTCCTACAGAAAAGTCTAGGGAGATGATGGGTGAGGGGCTATAGTTGAACACTGAAATATTTAGGGTTATGGGAATGCAAACTTTTTTGGAAAAAATCCTATGTTTTCAATCATGCCACATCTTCTCCCCCAACTCATAAGTTAATGTTTTAGAGGTCGGGATATTAGTCAAGGTGTGATCAGGGAAGGATGATGAGTAATGTGGGAAAACACAGATCTGCTATAGAGATGAGATGGTGAATAACGGTGGGAGCTGGTGAAGAGGGCTGTTAACTCTGCGTTTGGTGGGGGTCAATCCTGAAGTCACTGTAGGTTGGCAGGCCAGGCAGTTAGGAAGAAATTCCGGGAAATGGAGTTCTGAGAGCTAAGTTAACATGAAAACACAAGCATCCTAGTGGTGGGCTCGGAAGTACCAAGCAGCAGTTGTCTGGAGCTCCATCATGGAGGCACGTGCATATACCACTTCACATGTGCCGGACAGTTTTCTAAGCTCTCTGTATGTGTTCCACTCATTTAATCCTCACAACACCCCTATGAAGTAGTTGTTTCCATTATCCCTATGTCACAATGAGAAAACTGAGAGATCATGAAGCTACTAAGTGACAGGCAAACCCTAGTTCAAGAGCAGGAATGCTGGGCAGCCTTTCATTCACCTCCTTTTATTTTCTTTTTTTTAACAGCCTACAGTTCTTTAATGCTGAAGCTTGCTTTGTTTTGCTCTTCTGTTTTGAATCTCCTTGCCCCTCTCCCTATGGGACTTGAGAGGCTCTGGCTGAATTTTCTCATGAGTGCTTTTTTCTGGTATGATCGTTGTTCCTCTCTTCCCTGCAAATCATTTGACTTCCCTGCGAGTCAGTTTTCACTGTGTAACAAATGAACTCAAATAGTGTCTAAACAACATTCATTAATTCTTGCTTTGTCTCTGAGGGTTGGCTGAGGGTCTGCTGATCTAGGCTGGTATTACCTGAGTGGTTCTGCTTCAAGTTACAAGTCCAGATGGGCTTGGCATCTCATTGATTAGGGGCTCACGTCAGATCCATGCATATTGAGTGTTGCTAGAAGGCAGTGCCTACACAGGACTAGCACTTCTCATGATGATAGAAGAGTTACAGAGAGAGACAGGAGAGTCAGGGACGACTCCTAAGACTACGCTCAAATCTTTGTACCACATCCTACGGGCCTAAGCACAAGTCTGGGTCAGGGAGGTATAAATATAGATGGAGAACACAGGTGGCGAAGTGTTTCTCCAGAGGAAGGGGGAGAATTGGAGTCAATCACATACATTATTTAATCACACTGCTATTATTTAAAGGCAAGCAACTATTCTGAGGTTCTCCTTGAAATACATTTCTAGATCTCAGAAGATTAACTTTCAGAAGAAAAACAGAAATGAGTGGATATTTCAGATCTGGAAAGTTGACTAAGTGGTCAACAGCCAGAGGAAAATTTTAGGCATGTTCTCCGCTCTCCTCCTTATACCTCTAAGGTCAAATTTCACCCTTTGATATTCCATCCTGTATCTCTGTGACCCTCAGGCATAGGTCCATTGATTGATGTCATCAACATATTGCTATCCCTCCGCATCAATTCTGGTGTGTTTGTAGCCTGACCCTTCTAGGTTCTCACCATCTTCCATTTCCTTTCCAAACATCTCCAAAGACACTTACCCTCCACACATAGAAGTTTGACATGATTCTCAAGGATTTAAGGAACAGATTGTGCCTCTAGGGAGAAAAATCTGCTCCATCCTTATGACTCAGGTGTGTCAGAAACTCAGGTTGAATTTTCTTGCTTCTATGTATTTGCATCCTGTATCCTCTTAATTATTTGTTCATGTGTCATTTGTTTTAAAAAAAATATTTTGTGTCCATGGTGGGGCGTGTCATCTACATTTCTTCTCTCGGGTGAGCTTTATGCCTGTTTTTTCTTCTGGGAAAAAATTAAAAGCATTTTTTTGGAGCTGAACTCATATTGGTCAGCTGAGTTCCCTGCAACAGGGGCAGCCCTCCTCCAAAAGAACTTCATCCTTGTAGAAGTCTTAACAACAACCATAGCATCAAATCAAAACCCAACCCCATTACCAATTCCCCAGGATAATACAGGCTCCTGGAGGAAAGCAACGCAGGCTGTCTTCACATTTTAACATGCACAAGGCCTGGCACGGTTGGAATTCAAATGATCTTTGTAAATTAAATGAGTAAATTCCAAAGCTCTGTGACACAGAGTCCATCGTGACAACACTTCTGAAAACAAGAACACTGCCAGGTTGAATCGCTGTGGATGTTATTTTCTAGGGCAAGTTCAATTCTAGGCAAAATTATGACATGGATAACCAATGCTCTGGATTTCAGAATCTTGACTCTGTAGGTCCCCCTCTTAAAACTCTATGTCCCTATAGTCCTCTGGCTTATTCCCAGGGCGCAAAACAAATGTAAATAAGCTTTAGAGCTATTTGTTTACTTTTTGTCCACAACGATTTATCTAGTATCTATTATAAGTCAAGTACTATGTAGGTTTTAGCCGTTAAAAAGTCAAATACAGCAGGGTAACTGCCTTGAGGCAGTTAATGGGGGATATGAACAGTACATACATGTAAACATATTATGATTACACATCACGACAAATTACCAAATGCAATGGTAATCCAGAGGAGGCACCCCTAGTCCTTCCTGGAAGAGGTGACATCTGAGCTGATTCCTGGTAGATAAATAAGAACTGGGGTGTGGTCCCAGCAGAGAGAATGGCACGTCCAAGGACTCATGCTGGAGAGCAGTGAGCGTTCTTGGAACACCAGGAGTTCACCATGACGGGGGGACAGTGTTAGCTGGGGCGCGGCTGAGCTGTGTGGTCAGAGAGGGAAGCAAAGGTGGATCATGCCTGTACCTCTTTAAGCTGACTTCCGAAGTGCTGACTTATCCTGAGGGCAATGCAGAGTCATTGAACGTTTGTAAACAGGAAAATGACCTGATAAAACTTGTGCTTTAGAAAGATACAGAGTCAGGGAGACCAGTTATGAGATCATCGCAGCGATCAGGCAAGAGGTAAGTGTCCTTGTCTGGAGGACCCAGTTTGGTGGCAGGTCACTCGTGACAGGCTTTCACCGTCCATCGCGCCACACAGGCTCTGGTCCACATGCCTCGAACACGCTACAAGCTTTGGCTACTTGATTCACACTTGACTTGAACTTCCTTCTTTCACGACCATTTCATCCTGCCAAGTTTGGAGTTTACAGCCTACAACCTTTAATAGCTTTTCAGTACATATTTCTCAGACCTTTTATTTCTTTTTAAGTGGAAAACTGTGGGGATTTTTCATGCACGAAACCCGAGAATGCATGAATGATTTGGTTCAAACTTCTTCCAAAATATTTGACTTTGGATAAAGAACAAATAACCAAATGTTAGGCTGGAGCTCAAGAATAGGTTGGACATCTTGTTTGCTTCTTCTCCTAAAAAAAAAAAGAAGAAAGTGAACAGAAAGGAAAAGCAAATGAGATTTCTCATTTCAGGAACTATATGTATACATACAGCTGATTCACTTTGCTGGAGAGAAGAAACTAGCATGATATTGTAAAGCAACTCTACGCCAATTTAAAAAACCAGATTTCTCATTTCATCATTTAAGAATTAGTATCTGAATAATACAATAATATCCATGTGAACTTCTCTAATTCTACAGCAAACAGCAGTATCACATTCTAGCCCTCAGGTAAATGTCAGGCTCAGCACTGCCCATCATGCTGAGTCCTCCCCTGCCTTCCAGGCTGTGCCTACATCCTCTCCCCAAGCTGCCAACACCACGTAGGCAAGGTCCCAAGCAAGAGCGGCCTGGGCTTCTTGTCATTAGGATATAAAGGAGTTCTGTTCTAATGATTCTTCCAAACAAGCAATGATCAAGTAAAGTGAAAATTTAGCTTTTCACTTTCCCAGGCCTGGCTACCTGTACCCGATTCTGAAGTTCCATAAGGTCACATGCGATGCAATGGGATATAACCCATTTTCTGTCCTCATCCAACCGCCTTATACCCAGATTCTGGATGCTGTAGAAGCTCAGGAGCTGTTCTGCAAAAAACCACCATAAAACGTAGGGACATAGAATGAAACGGTTCATTATTCCTCACAATGCTGTGGATTGACTGGGTATTCAAATCCCTTGCAGGTACCGGCTGGGGTGTTGGGTGGTTAGAAGTCTTCGGTGGCTTCACCCATGAGATTGGCTAGCTCAGCAGGGCTGTTAGTTGGAGATCTCCATCCTTCTCTTTGGGGGGTTTTCTCACGGATAATTGGGCTTCCTTACAATGTGGCAGCTGGGGCCCAAGGAGGGATGTTCCAACAGGTGAAGACGGAAGATGCTCTTCTCCTACACAGAGTACTTCCACTGAGTTCCCTGGTTGCAGCCATTCACACAGCCAGTAGGGATTTGAGGAGAGAGGAAATAGACGCTAGTTCTTGACAGAGAAGCAACAGGATCTGTTGTGTAAGAGCATGTGGGGAGGGCGAGAGAATCGCGATGTCTTAAGCAGAAACAGGAAGAACCCAGTCCTTAGAGGCTGTGTGGACAGCTGACTTAGCAGTGCTGAGATCCAGATGCTGAAGGGCAGACTTTCCTGGGGTAGGACCAGTGAGTAGCTAAGCACTAACCCTTTGTGGAGCCTTTTGTTAAAAACAAACCAGCTTTTAGGCTTGTTTCTTGGATCATGGTTGTAAATATCCTTCCTATAAAAAGGCTGTCAGTCTCTTTAAATCTGGCCCAGCGCACAGTCTGGTCCTGTGTGAAGCAGTTACGACAGCATCCTTCAGATGAGGCTGGGCACGTTCAGGGTGGTGTGGCCAGAGACTGCACTTTCCTTCAATATACACTGCCAAGCTCTGGGCGGTGACAACCTGCTCACAGTGGATGGACCCAGAGTCCAAGCCAGAGAAGCTGGACCAGGGGAGACAGCAGGTAATAAGAGACCTCGCCTGACACCCCATCCACCAGAATCATGTCACATTGATGGCGATTCCCTAACGTGTTCAAGTGGAAACAGACATGCAGAAATGAACAGAGAGAGAAGCAGAGGAAAAGGGCAGCTGAGTCATGAGGGTGGGGTCAATGGGACAGAAGGAAATAGGTGCCCAGTCCTGGGGAACAAGGTGTTCAGGACACCAGAGCCATCGCTGGCTCAGACAGTGGGCCTGTTACAGCTTCCTCTGCATCTGGCCTGATGAGGAATGTCCGGGGCTGCCCCTCTACCCTCCATGCTCCCGCCTCACTGGCCTTCTCTGTATTCCTGAAACTTACCGAGCTCTCACGTAAGGGCCTCTGCACCAACCGATCCCTATGGCTAGAAGATTCTGCCCCAAGGACTTCCCCACCTGGCTCATTGCAGCCTTCAAGCCTCAGTCACTTCTTCAGAGAAGTTTTTCTGGACCATGCAACCTGGAGTAGCTTCAGACCCTTCTCCCCTATCGCTCTCAGGCATATCATCAGATTCTTTACTTCCTAGCACTTACGCCATCTGAAATTACCTTGCTCATTTACGCATGTTTTCATTATTTATCAACCCTCACTTGAGTGGAAGTTCCACGCAGTCAGGAACCTTGTGGGTTTTATCCACCACTAAAGACTGAAGGCACAAGGAAAAGGGGATGACGGAGGATGAGATGGGCGGATGGCATCACCGACTCAATGGACATGAGTTTGAGTAAGCTTCGGGAGTTGGTAATGGACAGGGAAGCCTGGTGTGCTGCAGTCCATGGGGTCACAAAGAGTCAGACGTGACTGAGGGACTGAACTGAACTGAACTGAGACTCCCTGGAACCTGGAACACAGTCTGATACACAATTGTGCCCAGTGTTTGCTCCAGTGGGTATCCCTCTTCATTCCTCGTAAACTGAAAGCACCTCACACCAGCAGAGCGAGGGCCCTGCAAACCTTTGTGGCAGATGACTTTGGGGTGAGGAGCAGCAAGGTGGCCAAAAGCCCCAGAAGCCCTCTGCACTGAGGAATGTTTAAGTTCCCTAAAGGGGCTTCCCTGGTGGCTCAGATGGTAAAGAATCTGTCTGCAATGCAGGAGACACAGGTTCAATCCAAGGGTAGGGAAGATCCCCTGGAGAAGGGAATGGCTACCCGCTCCAGTATTCCTGCCTGAAGAATTTCATGGACAGAGGGGCTGGCGGGCTACAGTCCATGGGACTGCAAACCGTCGGACATGACTGAGTGACTAACACTTTCACTCTCAAAAATAGAACAGAAACTGTTCCCAAAACAATAGCAAAACTAAGGTCATTTTGCTGCTAAGTTGCTTCAGTTGTGTCCAGCTCTTTGTGATGCCAGGGACTGTAGCCTGCCAGGGTCCTCTGGTTATTGGATTCTCCAGGCAAGAACACTGGAGGGGACTGTCATGCCCTCCTCCAGGGGATCTTACAGGGATCAAACTCACCTCTCTCAATGTCTTCTGCACTGGCAGGCAGGTTCTTTACCACTAGCGCCTCCTGGGAAGCCAAGGACATTTGCTCCCCTGTAATTAACAGTGTGGTGCTGGAGAAGACTCTTGAGAGTCCCTTGGACTGCAAGGAGATCAAACCGGTCAATCCTAAAGGAAATCAGTCCTGAATATTCATTGGAAGGACTGATGCTGAAGCTCCAATACTTTGGCCACCTGATGCAAAGAACTGACTCATTGGAAAAGACCCTGATGCTGGGAAAGATTGAAGGCAAAAGGAGAAGAGGGTGGCAGAGGATGAGATGGTTAGATAGAACCACTGACTCAATGGACATGAATTTGAGGAAATTCTAGGAGATGGTGAAGGTCAAGGAACCCTGGCATGCTGCTTTCTGTGGGGTCACAAAGGGTCGGACACAACTTGGTGACTGAACAATAACAAGAATAATTAACAGTATTACATACTTTTCACTCACACCCAAGGACAGCCAAGATGAGTCAAGAAATGTCTGGAAACTTTCTAAGACCTTCCGTCCTTCAGTGGCCCACCATCTGCCTCTCACTACCACAAACATAGTAACACCTGTCAAGACATCCAGATCTGAAGACGATCTGCCAAAGCTGTATGCATGCTTCTCTGAGTCGGGTCCTCTAAACAAACATCCAATGTCCAAGGCATTTTAGCTACTGGATCCTATAGACAGAGCATCTGAGGTCAAAAGCTTTTGAGTGGTTTCTGAAATGCCTGAGATCTGAAAAAAAAAACAACAACACTGTATCTCAAACAGAATACATATAATTCAATAAATGTTTAAGTAAAATGCATGTGGAACGGGGTTTTTTCTCAACAGTAAATACTCAGTACTATAGTCTGAGGTTGGCCAAACCTGCGGATGTGGAGGGACTGGGGATACAGGGGAAAGACTATGAAGTCTATGTGGGTTAGCCCCCGCATTGTTCAAGAGTGAGTCATCTCTCTTAATATCTTCGGGGTGGTGGGGACATTATCAAAGGCAGTGTGCCAAGCACTGCTGACCATCATAGAACAACTCTCACACTATTTGGTGTCCCTAAGCCATGGAGATGTGGCCTCATCTACACGTGAATCCATCTGTACGTGAAATCTTTGCCTCGCTGACAAGGTCTGCTGCTGCTGCTAAGTCGCTTCAGTCGTGTCCGACTCTGTGCGACCCCATAGATGGCAGCCCACCAGGCTCCCCTGTCCCTGGGATTCTCCAGGCAAGAACACTGGAGTGGGTTGCCATTTCCTTCTCCAATGCATGAAAGTGAAAAGTGAAAGTGAAGTTGTGTCTGACTCTTAGCGACCCCATGGACTGCAGCCTACCAGGCGCCTCTGTCCATGGGATTTTCCAGGCAAGAGTGCTGGAGTGGGGTGCCATCGCCTTCTCCAACAAGGCCTAGAGAAGCCAACAAGTGCGTCCCTGATTTTGTGGTTTAGGGCTTAGTGCGCGATCTGAAACCAGGATTCCCAATTCCGGTCTCAAGGATATAACATCCCGTTTCCCCATACGTACACTTGTCAGATCTCGTGTCCTTGTTTTGGTTCAGAAAACAGGGCTGACTATGGAGGACAGGACTCGAGGATGACTGAGAGAAGGAAGAGGAAAGTGAGAGGGGTCTCAGGGTCAAGGTTCCCCTGACTGCTCTGTAGGCCACCTCTCTCACTCCCACCCTCCCACCTCCATGTTTCCCAGTTAAAGCTCAAAAGAGGATTCAGGACCCATGCAGAGAGTCTTCTGGAAGTCTTGGAAACCAGATTAGGAAGGATGGATGTGAAGAAGGAGTCTGGGGGAAGGGCGCAGAGGTAACAAATAGTGGAGGTGAAAGTGAAGTCGCTCAGTCGTGTCTGACTCTTTGCGACCCCACCAGGCTCCTCCGTCCATGGGATTCTCCAGGCAAGAATACCAGAGTGGGTTGCCACTGCCTTCTCCAGGGGATCTTCCTGACCCAGAGATCAAACCTGGGTCTCCCGCATTGCAGGCAGACGCTTTACTATCTGAGCCACTGGGGAAGGCCCTAGCGGAGGTGGGAGGGTACTTAATGGAAAAAGTTCTGGGAGTCCCTCGGCGGTGGGCCTCAAACCTCAATTGTCCACACAGAGCTCTCTTGGGGATTCCCTGTCATATTAATTTGCTTCCTCTGGGGCTTCCCTGTTGGCCTGGTGGTTAACAATCCACCTGCCTGTGCAGGAGACACTGGTTCAGTTCCTGGCCTGGGAAGACCCTACCTGCCGCAGAGCAGCTATGCTCGTGGGCCACAAGTGCCGAAGCCCGTGAATCACAGAGCCTGTGCTCGGCCACGAGCGAGACCACCGCTGCGAGAAGCCCAGCTAGAGAGCCGGCCCCACTCGCTGCTACCAGAGAAAGCCCGCGAGCAGCAACAAAGACCCCGCACAACCGATAAACACATAAACTTGAATTTTTTAAAAAATGTCCTTCTTCCACAGTGGAGCTCCAGGCTTGGTGCAAAGCACCATCAATGCGTATTTAATGTTGAGCAGACAATTGAGGAATATGGGGATTTATAACAAATCTAAAGAAAGAAGATGAAGTCGCTTAGTCATGCCTGACTCTTTGCAACCCCATGGACTGTAGCCTACCAGGCTCCTCCATCCATGGAATTTTCCAGGCAAGCGTACCGGGGTGGGTTGCCGTTTCCTTCTCCAGGGGATCTTCCCGACCCAGGGATCGAACCCAGGTCTCCTGCATTGCAAGCAGATGCTTTACCATCTGAGCCACCAGGGAAGCCCCAAATAACACATCTCAACTATAATAAATCTAAAGCTGCTCCGGATCCAGGGCGGGTGTAAAGAGAGAGCTTTGTGGTTGCCGTGGTTTTAAGTCTCTTCAGAGTAGAGACAAGTCACTGTATTCTTTTTAAAGATCTCCAAAGTGTTTCCAGGGCCCTCCGTCACAGTCTTCTGGCTATCTGCAAGCTCTCAAGGCTGGTGACTTCTTGCTGCTGCTGCTGCTGCTAAGTCGCTTCAGTCGTGTCCAACTCTGTGCGACCCCACAGACGGCAGCCCACCAGGCTCCCCCATCCCTGGGATTCTCCAGGCAAGAACACTGGAGGGGGGTAGCCATTTCCTTCTCCAGTGCATGGAAGTGAAAAGTGAAAGTGAAGTCACTCAGTCGTGCTGACTCTGTGCGACCCCATGGACTGCAGCCCACCAGGCTCCTCCGTCCGTGGGATTTTCCAGGCAAGAGTACTGGAGTGGGGTGCCATTGCCTTCTCCGACTTCTGCTTGAGATCTAACTAAATCTTACCTGCAGAAGCTCCAGCCACCCAGCATGGGAGCCAGAGGAACCCTCCACCCGTTTCGACGTCTTCTTCGATATGGTCAGGAAGCCTTTGGAGGCTCAGCGTTGACTCTGCCCCTCCCTGAAGAGGTCTCTTCACGCCTGCCTCGACGGCAGCTCCCAGCAGCAGCGAGAGGGTGTGCACGGGAGAGTGAAACGGCGGCCCACCCAGGCCTGCTCCTCTCCCCGGCACCCAGCGCGCGCAGGCAGAGAACTCACGCACCCGCGCCCGAGCAGCAGGGGCAGACACGACGGGGGAGGGTGGCCTCACCCAGAGGAAAAGGTCTCTTGGCAGCCGGTCAGAGGGCGCGGGGCCGCAGGGGTGTCAGGGAGGGGCGGAAAGCAGGGCCCGCAGGCCTTCGGAAGGCCGCCCACCCCCAGAGGGTCCCCCACGCGCCTCGGGTCGCCTGGAGTGAGGCTCCAAACCGACCGCAGCATCTCTTCCAGCCCAAGGCGTGCTCGACTGTCGGGGCTACTGAGAGAGAATGGAGGCGAGCCCTGCCCCTCGGCTCCAGGGCACGGGGCGCCTTGAGAAAGGGGCCCGTGGGGGCGGACTGGCGCTGTTGGGAGCCTGTGCCTTGCATATGCACGGCTGCGGAGCTCGTGGACCCCCACGGCCCAGTGCCCGAGGGCCCCCAGAGCGACAGGCCTACCGACGTGCGCCGCTGTGGGCCGCAAGGGCACTGGGCTTGGAGTGAGGGCCTGGTTCTGCCGCGGCCTCTGGACGCCACTCGGGGTCTTAGGGGTTCCTGGGCTCCATCAGCTGATTCAGCTGAGGCTTAAATTTGTGCCCCAAATGTTCCCAGACCTCCACGTGCTGGGTTCTAAAGCTAAAATATAAAGTGAGACCATTGCACATATAAAGAGTCCCCTTTAAAATCCCTTAAATTATTCACGAACACAGAGACACATTTTGAGAGGCATTTGTGAGGTCAGAGACCCACCGAGAGGAAGCAGTCACATCTACCCATCCCTGCTCAGCCCAGGCATCCAACCCCCTCATTCAGAGGAATCACGGGAACCAAAGAGCTAACACTGCTAAATGGTTATGGGTTTGGATTGACTGTGACTTTGCTAAGCCCCTGTTGTCAAATTAGCATAGGTTCCGTATGCACGTTTTGCAATTCTATTTTGAATTATTTGCTAGTTTTAAAAATACACTTCGACTAGAAACTAAGGAAAGCTATTATATGATTTTTGTTTTATTTATTGCAATGATATCTATGCACATTTGCAAAATTTTTTCTAAACTATGAACAAGTGTGATGAAATATGTGGATTATCCATGACATTAGACGCAGATGGACTAGGGGGTCCCTGGCAATAAGGCTGACATGTAAATGAGAAGGTCTAAACCACCCCCATGGAGAAAGCAATGCCAACCCACTCCAGTATGCTTGCCTGGAAAATCCCATGGGTGGAGGAGCCTGGTAGGCTGCATTCCATGGGGTCTCAAAGAGTCAGACATGACTGAACGACTTCACTTTCACTTTTCACCACTCCAGTGTTCTTGCCTGGAGAAGCCCAGGGACGGGGGAGCCTGGTGGGCTGCCGTCTATGGGTCGCACAGTCGGACATGACTGAAGCAACTTAGCAGCAGCAGCAGCAAACCACCCCCAACTTGAAATCTCCAGATGTCTGTGCTTCCTAGGCAAGACCGTGCTGACTGACCCACATGGATACTTTGGTTTTCAACCCACAGAGCAAAACACTAATTTTGAACAAGAGTGGTTGGACTTATTTTCCTTTAGCCCCAGGATTCTGCTTACACCCCACAAGTGGCCTTGCCATTTTTAAGATGTTCATTATTAAACTGTGCTTTGTTACTTGTGGACCTCAGAACATCCTAGGGAGGTAGGACAGAGTACACGTCCCGTTTTCCAGATTAAGAAACTAAAGCTCCCAAACCCAAGGGTCTTGTCTGGGATCCAACAAGCTAAATGGATGTTAGAGTTGGAACTAGAATCCAAGCTTTCTGATTTGAAGATGGTCCAGGTTCAAAAAAATTTAAAATAGAGCACAGATTTTTATCACTGTGCTTACCAGGAAGGGTTTGTTTGTTCTTGTCTTAAACAGAGGAATGGCCTGTGTGCCCAGTGAACTTCCCTTCTGGCTCTAGAATAGGTCTTTGAATTCTCAGCCTGAATCCTTCCAGACGGTGCTTTTCATGGGACCCTGTTCGCCTGCCCCCTCTGGTGGCTGTTACACACATAACAGGCCGCAGGCCGGCTTCTAGGGCAGCGGTGGAGTTCCCTTTCGTCCGTCATGCATTCACCCCTACGCGTGCAGGCTTTACACCAGCGCCCGGCACACGCAGATAAACATAATGGAGCACTGTCCCCTAGGTGCACGACAAACAAGTGAATGCCCCCCGGCAAAACAGCGGGGCAGATGTCCTGGAGAAGTGTGCAGAAAACGCTGGCCATGCAAAAGACACGTTTGCAGGGGAAGGCGCAGAGAGGGGAGGGAAGGAAGTGGCCTGAGCCAAGTTCCAGAGGCCGAGGAGGAGGAGGAGGAAAGGGGAGGAGGCATTCGGAATTCAGGGAGCCGCCAGGATCGAGTTCAAGACGGTAGAATCCAAAGCACAGGTTGCAAGGAAGGAGGGCAGGAGACTGGGGCTGGATCGTGAAAAGTTCTCCAGGCCACACTAGCATCTGAGTTCATATTCCCTGGGCTAATGGCCTCCGAGCTTTTTTGATCATGTTCCCCATTAATAAAAATATTTGAGTGTGCATCCCCAACAAACAGATATTTACTCATTTATACATCTTATGCCCAAGTATGCGTGCTAAGTCACTTCAGTCGTGTCCAACTCTTTGTGATCCTATGATCCTTTGTGATCCTGCCAGGCTCCTCTGTCCTTGGGATTCTCCACGCAAAAATACTAGAGTGGGTTGCCATGCCCTCCTCCAGGGGATCTTCCTGACCCATCTTCGAACCCACGTCTTTTACATCTCCTGCGTGTGGCGCCACCTGGGAAGCCCTATGCCCAAGCAATGCAGCATTATAGTTAAAAGCATGGGGTCTGTAGCCAAACAGACTAGGTCCAAGTTCTAGTCCTGCTGCTTATTAGCAGATGACCAGGTGGCGCAGGTTGTAAAGAACCCTCCTGCTAATGCAGAAGATGTAGGAGATGCAGGCTCGATCGTTGGGTCGGGAAGATGCCCTGGAGGAGGGCATGGCAACCCACTCCAGTATTCTTGCGTGGAGAATCCTATGGACCGAGGAGCCTGGTGGGTTACAGTTCACAGGGTCGCACAGAGCGACTTGGCACCCTTTGATCACATAAGGTCTCTGGACCTCAGCATCCTCATCTGTAGACTGAGGATAACAGCAGATCCACCTTGTAGGGCCGTGGAGAGGATTAAATGAATTAATTTGGAAGAATTTAGAACAATGCCTGGCATATCAGTTCAGTTCAGTCGCTCATTCCCAAGCTTAGCAAGAATCTGTTACGTTTAAGCAAATTGTATGTGCAGTATGCCTATGTGCACTATTAATGTGACTTTAAAATTTTTATTTTGTGATGAAAAGCCCTAAAGACCTTTTGAAGAAAAACACAAATAAATGCAAGAGAAATAATAGATAAGCTAATAATGATAAGGTCCCTAACCAGCCCACACAGGAAAATTAAGGGAAAAAATTCTAATGTATCCCGTTCTGGTTCTCCTGAGAGAGCTGAGATAAAGCGTGAGTGCGTCTAAATGTTGGGGCACAATATGTGTGGGGGTGTGAGTCACATAGTGTGAATGTGTGTGTGTGAATGTGGATGTGAGTGTGTGATCGTGAATGTAAGTGTGAATGTAGGTGTGCACATGGGAATATGTGTGTGGGCACTGACTGTACGTAAATATGACTGCATTTGTGTAAGAGTTGTGCATTTCAGAGCTCATTGTATGAGTGAAGACGAGTGTGTATATTACTGTTCAGTCCCTAAGTCCTGTCTGACTCTGCGATCCCATGGATGGCAGCACGCCAGACTTCCCTGTCCTGCACTATCTCCCTGAGTTTGCTCAAACTCATGTCCATTGAGTCAGTGATGCCATCCAACCATCTCATCCTCTGTCGTCCCCTTCTCCTCCTGCCCTCAATCTTTCCCAGCATCAGGGTCTTTGCCAGTGAGCCAGTTCTTCACATCAGGTGGCCAAAGTATTGGAGTTTCAGCTTCAACGTCAGTCCTTCCAATGAATATTCAGGACTGAATTCCTTTGGGATGGATTGGTTGGATCTCCTTGCAGTCCAAGAGACTCTCAAGAGTCTCCTCCAACACAGTTCAAAAGCATCAATTCTTTGGCACTCAGCTTTCTTTATAGTCCAACTCTCACATCCATACGTGACTACTGGAAAAACCATAGGCTTGACTAGACAGACCTTTGTTGGCAAAGTAGTGTCTCTGCTTTTTAATATGTTGTCTAGTTTGGTCATAGCTTTTCTTCCAAGGAGCAAGCGTCTTTTAATTTCATGGCTGCAGTCACCACCTGCAGGGATTTTGGAGCCCAAGATAGTGATTTTGGAGCTCAAACCTGGCACATAGTACATGTTCTATCAGCCAGTTTTATTACATGCCTTTATAATTTGGAGCTAGTTTAAAATTGTGGGGATTTACACCAAGTAGGGGATCTATTTACTCCAAAAAAAGTCTGTTTTAATATAAATTTACTTCAAAATGTCAGGAATTATTCTAGTCTTCAAAATCTCCAACAAAGAGCAGACCACTCCTATTCCCTCACCCACACACCTACCTAAGATGAACTGTCGTTGTCATCCCCTGATACTATGTCTGCAAAATTCACAGGTGTGGGTAATTCCTCTATTTAGCTCGAAGCAGCCAGGCGGGGCTGAGGGTGGGGCCTGAGAGATCCAGGCGCTGATGCTGGTCTCCGTACCACCCTTGGGAATGTTAAAAGGAAATACAAATATCAAAGAAACAGCATTTTAAAAACATTTTCACTTTGATAATTAGGACACAGCATATTTTTGTTCTCACTAAAAAAAAAAAAAATGTGTTTTAGCAAAGATAAAATGTGCTTGATTTTTTTTGACAACTTGGTGTAATACTTTGTAGTATAGCCATTTGAAGTTCTAGTTCTAAATTCAGGTTATTCTAGTACTTGGTTTTGAAATAACTGAAAAGGAGCTTCACCAGCATAGACACCAAAAGAAATAAGTGCTTTATGGACCATGCCTAATAAATAGCGATACTCATTTTCCAGTCTCATCCACCAATTATACAAAGGTATTTGTTGAAATTCATCTGACAATTTCCACTTTTCCTGAAGTCATGCACTTGTTCTTGCAAAATAATTGAAAAGTTTTACCTTTTCCTATTGGCAAAAATTTAGTTGGTGTATAAGGTTAGAATATCCTGTTTCTAAGTTTTGAAAGTAAGCAGATATGCGAGTTTTTATAAGTGGCCCACTTACATAATTTTCAGCCTCAAAATCACATAACTCTAGAGAAATTGCTGCTATACATTTCAGTATAAACTCATGTTCTCGAAAGCATGGGTTTATTTTGAAAAGCTGTTACTGGCTCACACTTTGTTATAACATAACCTTTGCCTCCAAAAGACGAGTGTATTTATTTTTCCCAAGAATCTTTTAGGTACATTTTACTGACACCACTTTCATCACGGAAAAGGTCAGCAGATTTAGAGCATTGTCTGTTTATAAAAGAAAAGCTTATAATATGTTTTAGGCTGACAACTTATTTAAACACTTTGCCACAGGAAACCCTTTTAACTTGATGGGGAGGCAAACTGTATTCCTCATCACCAGTGACTCTGCTTCTAGGTAGAGAATCGTATACATAGACACGTGTATAGAACCAAAAGCCTTCACTGGGGCCCACAGATGACGTCACTTCCACCAGCTTAATTTTAACCAGGTGATGTGCTGTTACATGTTTAACCATCAGCAATCTGAAAAGAAGTCAGGACCCCGCAGTAAATAGTCTCACCGTGGTCAGTTTCAAGCTACCAACACAATGCCACTCAGCTGGTAAAGAATAGGCCTGCAACGCCGGAGACCCCAGTTCGATTCCTGGGTCGGGAAGAGCCCCTGGAGGAAGGCTTGGCAGCCACTCCAGCATTCTTGCCTGGAGAATCCCTATGGCAGGAGCCTGGAGGGCAACAGTCCATGGGTCACAGAGGGTCGGACAGGACTGAGTGACTAAGCGCGGCACAGACTGTTACGCATGCGCGTCACCCAGATGCACGAGCCGTAGACGACCTCTAGAGCATACGTGCTGGCAAAATACAGTAAAAATAACTAGAAAGCAATGAGTGTATTTAAGAATGCATTACTTTTGTTTTTAAAATAGCTTATTTTATTTTTATAATAATGCCTGTGCTTATCAACCAAGTCACAAAACTCCTAAAAATTTAATAATATGCTCTCATGATCTGTCATAAACCTCCCCGGCACTCTGACTGGTACACTGAGAGAGCAGTGTCCTGCCCAGGTATCACCGTGTGTGCGTGTGTGTGCTGTGTGCACGTTTGGGTGTATGTTCCAAACTATTAATGGTATTTACTTCTGAACATTTTATATGACACAGTTCTGACTTTTTTTTTTGGGTGGGGGGGGACAGGAACAACTTTATTTTTTTTTTTTTGAACCATAAACTTTATTATTTTTTTTTTAATTTTTTTACATGTTTCAATGCCATTCTCCCATCTCATCCCACCCTCTCCCTCTCTCTCTCCCCCAGAGTCCAAAAGTTCACTCTATAGATCTGAGTCTCTTTTGTTTTCTCGCATACAGGTATGCAAGTTCTGACTTTTAAAATATAATCAGTCTTTGAAATTCAGTATTTTTCTTACAAGAATAATTCGGTCAGGTACTGACAAAAAGAAATCATCTGTCTGGAATTTACATTATGTTTATAGATTGATTGCTTTGGGAATAATCTGGATCTTTTCAATATTGATTTCTAAGCTATAAATGAGCATGCCTCCCCATCTAGTCATCTTCTCTTTGCCTCTCAGTAAAGTTTTTCTCCTATTAGTCTTTCATAAGCAAGCTACTTGGTAATACGTAGTTCTGGTTGTCATAGTTAATAGAATGGTTTTCTTACCCCTGATATTTCCAAGTTGGTAATTGATGTTATACATAAAAACTGCTGATATTTTATACAATGGATGTTGCTGTTTAATATATTTATTATAGAAATAGAGTTCTTATTGAAAAGTGCCTTTGGCTTTTAAATAATGTGTAGCAGGGCACCAGGTCCCATGAGCAGAATCTCAGGCAGGCTCCAGAATCAGATGGCACTGGGATCCCGGGCTCCACCATTCACCACTGGCTACCACGTTAACCTGGAACTTTGCTTCCTCACCTGTAAATTAGAAACAATGATAAATTTGCTTCAGAGGGTTCTTAGTAAGAGTTAATGTTATTTATAAAGCACTTAGTAGAAAGCCTGGCAGGCAACGAGGACTTGGAGTATAAAAGTCACATTATATTCTTGAGCCACTAAAATTTGCCATTTAGATTAGCACATCTTGAAAGAGTAATTTCACATGATAGCAAGGTAATGCTCAAAATCCTTCAGGTTAGGCTTCAACAGTACATGAACTTCCAGATGTACAAGCTGGATTTTGAAAAGGCAGAGGAACCAGAGATCAAATTGCCAACATCTGCTGGACCATTGGAAAAGCAAGAGGATTCCAGAAGAACATCTGCTTCTGCTTCACTGACTACACTAAAGCCTTTGACTATGTGGTTCACAACAGACTGGAAAATTCTTTAAGAGATGGGAGTATTAGACCACCTTACTTGTTTCCTGAGAAACCTGTATGCAGGTCAAGAAGCAACAGTTAGAACTGGACATGGAACAACAGACTGGTTCCAAATTGGAAAAGGAGTCTGTCAAGGCTGTGTATTGTCACCCAGCTTATTTAACTTCTATGCAGAATACATCATGCAAAATACTGGGCTGTATTGCTGTAAGAAATATCAGTAAATCTCAGATATGCAGATGACACGACCATAATGGCAGAAAGTGAACAGGAACAAAAGAGCCTCTTGACAAGGGTAAAAGAGGAGGGTGAAAAAGCTGGCTTAAAACTCAGCATTCAGAAAACTAAGATCATGGCATCCAGTCCCACCACTTCATGGCAAATAGATGGGGGGAAATGGAAACAGTGATAAACTCTATTTTCTTGGGCTCTAAAAACACTGCAGATGGTGACTGCAACCTTGAAATTAAAAGGTGCTTGCTCCTTGGAAGAAAAGCTATGACAAACCTAGACAGCGTATTAAAAAGCAACGACATCACTTAACTAACAAAGGTCATGTAGTTTGTAAGCTATGGTTTTTCCAGTAGTTGTGTAGGCAGATGTGAGAGTTGGATCATAAAGAAGGCTGAGCACCAAGAATTGATGCTGTCAAACTTGGTGCTGGAGAAGACTCTTGATAGTCCTTGGACAGCAAGGAGATGAAATCAGTCAATCCTAAAGGAAATCAACCGCAAATATGCTTTGAAAGGACTGATGCTAAAGCTGAAGCTCCAATCCTTTGGCCACCTGATGCAAAGAGCCAACTCACTGGAAAAGACTCTGATGTTGGGAGCACTTGAGGGCAGGAGGAGAAGGGAGGGACAGAGGATGAGATGGTTGGATGGCATCATAGACTCAATGGACATGAGTTCAAACAAATTCCTGGAGATGGTGAAGGACAGGGAAGCCTGGCAGACTGCAGTCCATGGAGTCACAAAGAATTGGACACGACTGACTGACTGAAAATGAGCAACAACAACCCAACTTTTCCAACACCACTTGTTGGAGAGACTGTCTTTCCCTCACTGTATATTCTTTCCTCCTTTTCTGAAGATTAATTGTTCATAGATGTGTAGGTTTATTTCTGGGCTCTCTATTTGGTTCCATTGATCCATATATCTGTTCTTATGCCAATACCAACTGTTTTGATTACTGTTACTTTGTAGTATTGTCTAAAGTCTGGGAGGGTTATGCCTCTAGCTTTGTTCTTTTTCCTCAACGTTGCTTTGGCAATTCTGGGTCTTTTATGGTTCCATAAAATTTTTAGGATTGTTGTTCTTGTTCAGTTGCTAAGTTGTGTCAGACTCTTTGCAACCCCATAGACTGCAGCATGCCAGGCTTCCCTGTCTTTGACTGTCTCCCAGAGATTGCTCAGACTCATGTGCACTGAGTCGGTGATGCATATCCAACCATCTCAACCTCTGTTGCCTCCTTCTCTTCCTGCCCTCAATCTCTCCCAGCATCAGGGTCTTTTCCGGTGAGTTGGCTCTTCACCTCCAGTGGCCAAAGTACTGAAGCTTCAGCTTCAGGATCAGTCCTTTTAATGAATATTCAGGGTTGATTTCCTTTAGGATTGACTGGTTTGATCTCTTTGCTGTCCAAGGGACTCCAGCACCACAGTTTGAAATTATCAATTCTTCGGCGCTCAACCTTCTTTATGGTCTAGTTCTCACATCTGCCTACATGTTCAGTTCAGTTCAGTTCAGTCGCTCAGTCATGTCCGACTCTTTGTGACCCCATGAATCGCAGTACTCCAGGCCTCCCTGTTCATCACCATCTCCTGGAGTTCACTCAGACTCACGTCCATCGAGTCTGTGATGCCATCCAGCCATCTCATCCTTGGTTGTCCCCTCCTCCTCCTGCCCCCAATCCCTCCCAGCATCAGAGTCTTTTCCAATGAGTCAACTCTTCGCATGAGGTGGCCAAAGGACTGGAGCTTCAGCTTTAGCATCATTCCTTCCAAAGAAATCCCAGGGCTGATCTTCAGAATGGACTGGTTGGATCTCCTTGCAGTCCAAGGGACTCTCAAGAGTCTTCTCCAACACCACAGTTCAAAAGCATCAATTCTTCGGCGTTCAGCCTTCTTCACAGTCCAACTCTCACATCCATACATGACCACAGGAAAAACCATAGCCTTGACTAGACAGACCTTAGTCTGCAAAGTAATGTCTCTACTTTTGAATATACTATCTAGATTGGTCATAACTTTTCTTCCAAGGAGTAAGCGTCTTTTAATTTCATGGCTGCAATCACCATCTGCAGTGATTTTGGAGCCCCAAAAATGAAGTCTGACACTGTTTCTACTGTTTCCCCATCTATTTCCCGTGAAGTGATGGGATCAGCTGCCATGATCTTCATTTTCTGAATGTTGAGCTTTAAGCCAGCCTTTTCACTCTCCTCTTTCACTTTCATCAAGAGGCTTTTTAGTTCCTCTTCACTTTCTGCCATAAAGGTGGTGTCATCTGCATATCTGAGGTTATTGATATTTCTCCTGGCAATCTTGATTCCAGCTTGTGTTTCTTCCAGTCCGGCGTTTCTCCTGATGTACTCTGCTTCTAAGTTAAATAAGCAGGGTGACAATATACAGCCTTGACGTACTCCTTTTCCTATTTGGAACCAGTCTGTTGTTCCATGTCCAGTTCTAACTATTGCTTCCTGACCTGCATACAGTTTTCTCAAGAGGCAGGTTAGGTGGTCTGGTATTCCCATCTCTCTAGAATTTTCCAGTTTCTTGTGATCCACACAAAGGCTTTGGCATAGTCAATAAAGCAGAAATAGATGTTTTTCTGGAACTCTCTTGCTTTTCTATGATCCAGCAGATGTTGGCAATTTGATCTCTGGTTCCTCTGCCTTTTCTAAAACCAGCTTGAACATCAGGGAGTTCACGGTTCACAATGACTACTGGAAAAATCATAGCTTTGACTATATGGACCATTGTTAGCAAAGTGATGTCTCTGCTTTTTAATACAGTCTAGGTTTGTCATAGTTTTTTTCCAAGGAGCCAAGAGTCTTTCAATTTCATGCCTGCAGTCACTGTCTATAGTGATTTTGGAGCCCAAGAAAATAAAATTTTAGTATTGGTTCTAATTCTGTGAAAAACATCATGGGTGATTTGATAGGGATCATGTTAAATCTGTTGATTGCTTTGGGTAGTATGGCTATTTTAACAATATTAATCCTTCTGATTCAAGAGTATGGTATGTCTTTTCATTTCTTTGAATCATCTTCATCTTAGTTTCCTTTATCCTATTTACTTACTTTGCTTCATCTTTAGTTTACTCCATTTTGTGGTTTTGTTCAGTCATTAAGTCACACCCGACTCCGTGACCCCATGGACTGCAGCATGCCAGGTTTCCCTGTCCATCACTGGTTCCCGGTGTTTGCTCATGTCCTTGAGTTAGCAATGCTGTCTAACCCTCTCACCCTTTGTTGCCCCCTTCTCCTTTTGCCTTCAATCTTTCCCAGCATCAGGGTCTTTATTAAAGTTTTGTAGTTCTCAGCATATAAGCCTTTAACCTCCTTGGTCAGATTTATTCCTGTTTTTGTTTTGTTTTTTTTTTTTTTTCCCGTTTTGCTGTGATTTTAAAAGGGATTTGTTTGCTTACATGCTGTTTCTGATATTTCATTGTTTGTGTAAAGAAATGCAACATATTTCTGTATGTTAATCTTGCATCTGGCTACCTTGCTGAATTTATCAGTTCTAGTAGTTTTTGTGTGGAGTCTTTAGGGTTTTCTATATATAGTATCCTATCATCTACATATAATGACAATTTTACCTCTTCCCTACCAATTTGAATACCATTTTTTTTTCTTATCTGATTGCTGTGGCTAAGACTTCCAATACTATGTTGAATAGAAATGGTGAGAGTGGACATCTTTGCCTTGCTCTAGATTTTTACCAGAAAGGCTTTTGGCTTTTCATCATTGAGTATTATATTGGCTGTGATTTTGTCATAAAAAAATTCTTATTTTGTTCCCTCTACACTCATTTTGGTAGGAGTTTTTATCATGATTGGATGTTGAATTTTACCAAATTATCTTTCTATGCCCATTGGGATGATTATGCTATTTTTGTCTTTTCTTTTGTTACTGTGATGTATCACATTAACTGATTTGCATATGTTGAACCATCCTTGTGACCCTGGAATGAATTCAACTTGGCTGTGGTATATGATCTTTTTTTATAATGTTTGATTCAGTTTGCTATTTTGTTGAGAATTTTTGCATCTATATTCATCAAAGATATTGGCCTGTAATTTTCTTTTTTGGTGATGTCTTTGGTTTTGGTGGGCTTCCTTGGTAGCTCAGAGGTTAAAGCATCTGCCTGCAATGTGGGAGACCTGGGTTGGGAAGATCCCCTGGAGAAGGAAATGGCAACCCACTCCAGTATTCTTGCCTGGTGAATCCCATGGACGGAAGAGCCTGGTGGGCTACAGTCCACGGGGTTGCAAAGAGTTGGACACGACTGAGTGACTTTACTCACTTCATTTCTTTGGTTCTGGTATTAGGGTGATAATGGCTTCACAGAATGTCTCTGGGAGTATTCCTTTCACTTCAGTATTTTGGAAGAATTTGAGAAGGATCAGTATAAGTTTTGTTTTTTTTTTAATGTTTGGAAAAATTTGCCTGCGAAGTCATCTGCCCCTGGATTTTGTTTGCAGGGAGGTTTTGCACTTCTTCTTGATCCTGTTTTGGTGGGCTCTATATTTATGGAAAGTTGTCCTTTTGTTCTGTGTTCTCCAATTTGTTGGCGTACAATTGTTCATAGTTCTCTTTTTCTTTTGTATTTCTGCAGTGTCAGTTGTGATTTCGCCTCTCATTTTTCATTTTATTTGGGTCTTCTTTCTTTCACCTTGGTGACCCTGGCCAGAGGTTTGTCGATTTTGTTTATCACTTCAAAGAAACAGCTCTTGATTTTATTCCTATTTTTTAAAATTTCTATTTTATCTCCTTCCTCTCTGATCTTTATTATCGCCTTCCTTTTTGCTGAATTTAGGTCTTATTTGTTCCTTTTTTCCCTCATCCTTTTAGGTGATAGATTAGGTTGTTTAGTTGAGATTTTTCTTGTATTTTAAAGGCCTATACTGCTATGAACTTCCCTCTAAGAACTGCTTTTGCTGCATCCCATAGATTTTGTATGGTTTTGTTTGCATTGTTATTTGCTTTAATGTATTTTAAAATTTCTTTTGATTTCATCATTGACTCATTGATTTTTTTCTTTTCTAGCGTGTTTTTTAGTCTCCAGGTAACTTTTTTTTTCTTGTTTCTTTTTTGTGATTGATTTCTAGTTTCATGCCACTGTGGTCAGAAAAGATGCTTGAAATAATTTTTATATCTTTAAATTTATTGATGCTTATTTTGTGCCCTAGTATGTGGTCAATCCTAGAGAATGTTCCATATGCACTTGAAAAGAATGTGTATTATGTTTTTGCTGGGGTATAACACGTCCTGAAAATATCAATTAAGTCTAACTGTTCTATTGTATCATTTAGGATCTCTGTTGCCTTATTGATTTTCTGTCTAGATGATCTGTCCATTGACGTGAGGGGGGTGTTAAAAGTCTGCTCATATTATTGTATGCCCATCAATTTCTCCCTTTATGTCTGTTAGTATTTATGTTATGTATTTGGGTTTCCTATACTGAGTGCATATATGTTGCTGAGTATAATGTCCCCACCTTATAGTGATCCTATTTCATTATGTAGTGCCCTTCTTCATTTTTCATTATGGCCTTTGTTATAAAGTCTATTTTGTCCAATATGAGTATTGGGACCCCTGCTTTCTTGCAGTTTCCATTTACATGAAATACCTTTTCCCATTCCCTTACTTTCAATCTGTGTGTGTACCTGCCATCTCCTCCACCACATTCTATGATTTTGATGTCCTCTTTCACATCTTTATGTCATCCTTTTGCTGTTCATTGTGGTTGCCATTGTTTTCACAGAAATTTATCTTTTTTAATCTGGATACTGGCTTATTTAACTATGATTTTGTCTTTCTTATAGATTCTTACTTCTTTGCTATTTAGAGAAGACCTTTCAATATCACCTTTAGGGTAAGTTTAGTATGTTATATTCTTTTAGTTTTTGCTTGTCTGAGAAATTCCTTCTAGTCTAAATGAGCTTGCTGGGTAGAGTATCCTATGTTGCAGTTTTTTCCCCTTTCCAGACTTTAAATATATCTTGCCACTCTCTTCTGGCCCATAGTGTTTCTGTAGAAATAACCAGCTGATAGCCTTATGAGGGCGCCCTTGTAATTAACTCTTTGTTTTCTCTTGCTGCCTTTAAAGCCCTCTCTAACTTCTGTCACTTTATTTATAGTATGTCTTGGCGTGGGCCTGTCTCAGGTTCATCTTGTTTGAGACTCTCTGCGCTTCCTCTACCTGGGTATCTGTTTCTCTCTTTAGGTTTGAGGGGTTTTTAGCCATAATTTCTTCATATACACTTTCAACCCTCCTTTCTCTTTCTTCTTCTTCTGGAATACTCATTAAGCGTAGGTCGGCACACTTTATCCATGGATTGCTTATGTTGCTTTCATTCTTTTCATTTGGATTTCTGTCTGCCATTCTGACTGGTTGATTTTCATTACTGTATCTTCCAGATCATTTATTTGTTTTCTGCAGGACTCATTCTGCTAGTCGTTGCTTTTAGCTCATCTTTCATCTTAGTGAACGAGTTCTCTAGTTTTTCTTGGTTCCTTTTTATAGTTTCTAGTTCATTGTGATAGTAATCTGCATTTCTATCAATAGCCCTTAATTTCTTCCGTATTTTCATTATCTCCTTTTTTCTCCTTAGTGTTTATTAGATTGAAGAAGTCTGTTTCATTGTTCGTTCTTTCAGGGGAGTTTTCTTGACCTTTTAATTGGGAGAGCTGCCTCTGCTTCTTCATTTCGCTTATATTTCTCTTGCTGTATGAGTTTAGGAGGAACAACCATCTACCATGGTTCTGAAGGGCTGTTTCTACGTGGGAGCATCCCTATGCAGCCTGTGTGAGTTTAGCGTTTTTCTGGTTTGAGGGCTGTTTTAGTTGGATGCTGCTGCTCTTTCCTCAGTGCATGCTGGCTGTTATCCCTTTGATAGGAGGTGTGAATGGTGTGGTGACCGGAAGCTGCACTGGATATTGAACAGGGCCTCCTCTCTGCTCTGTGGTTGTCACTTCCTGCCAGGGACAAGGTCTGCTCCCTGTGTGTTGGAGTAGAAGCCCCAAGACCTGTTTCTAAGCTGCATTTCTGAGCTGCCGTATGAAGTAGGTGGGATTGGAACTCTCCCACTGGGAGAGGAGCCACTAAGTATTCCTCTGCCAGAGCCGATCACCCCCGAGTGTGCTGTGTGGTGTCAGCTGTCACTCATTGTGCAGGCTTGCCAACTACACGATTGTTGGCACTACCCTTGGTTCCACCGCAACCGTGGGAATGCTGGCAGTGGACCCTGGTGTCCTGTAGGCATTGTTTTCACAAGGCCACCGGCACGAAGCCACTAGAGGCAGGTCCTAGGACCACAGTAGGCACACACCTGGACCTCCTGTGGGAGTTATGCAGGCAGCTCAGACCCTGGTCTAGCCCAGGCCCCATGCATATGTGCCCACAAAGCCCACAGCTGCTAAGGTCAGACCCACCCCTGCCTCGGGAGCACTTGTTGTTTACTTGGATGTCATGCAGGTACCGTTTACAGAGCTCACAGCAAAGGTGTAAATCCACGGCTCATGATGTTGTGGGGAAAGATTTCAGTCTTGCTTCTTAAGTTACCTGGGGCTTAGCTGTGATTTCATTCCCATCTCTGTGCCTGGGCAACTTGCTGGCATCTGCTCCCAGAGCCCGCTGAGGCAATGACGGGGGTGGGAGCTCTCTGGGGCAGGAACCCCCAAGGTGGTGGCTGGGGCATGCTCTTCTGGAGCCCACGGAGGCAGGGGCTGGGGTGTGGAGAAAGGGGTGCTAGGGCAGCCTCCCCTCTGCCCCCGCTTTGTGCTCCACTTCACAATGGTGCTTTGCTTCTATGGTGGGATGGGCTTCTTCCACGAACACCCCTCGTTATGGCCATGCCACACTCCAGCCCCGTGGCGCTGTCTCGGAGCAGCCAGCTCAAGTCCTCCCCAGGTCTGTCCTCTAAACCCTGAGTTTCAGCTCCCAGCCCCCACCCGCGCCAGTGGATGCGCACCCAGGCTGGGACTGCAGGGGGGCGGACCAGATCGCCTGCGCGGGTCTCTGTCTGTTCTGCCTGCAACAAATCGGTTGTTGCGTTTTCCTCTGAGTCTCTGAAGCTCCCTTTCTGTCCTTGCTTATCACCCCACTGGTTGAGGGAGCTTTCCAGAGCGTGAGAAATTTACTTTTTTCCAGCTTTCTTTCAGGGGTACAAGTTCTGTCCTGCTTCCTCCTTTTTTCTTTCTTTCACCCGACGTGGCTATGTGGAGATTTTTATCATCCTTCCAGGAATTTGAGATCTTCTGCTAGTATTCAGTAGGTGTCCTTTGAGAATTGTTCCATTTGTAGATGTATTTTTGATGTGTTTGTAAGACGAGGTGAGTTCCACATTCTACTCCACCATCTTGATTGGAACCCTGAGTTTTATTCTTGACTTTGCTAAGTAATAATTAAATCTTTCACTGTTAAGTATGATGATGACTGTCAGTTTAAGAAAGATATTATTGATCCTGTTTGTTTAAAATGTTTTCTTCTTTTCCTTATTTACCATGTTTTATTGAGGAATACGGAGAAGGCAATGGCACCCCACTCCAGTACTCTTGCCTGGAAAATCCTATGGACGGAGGAGCCTGGTGGGCTGCAGTCCACGGGATCGCTAAGTAGAATACGAAGAAAATAGCTTTTCTCTTTTGGCTATTGATGAGATGAATTATTACAACATATTTAATAGGATTATTTTATTATTTCAGTTACTCAAGTAATATTTGATTATATTTTCATTGTAAAAATGTTAAATGGTATAGAAATATACAGAAGATACAAAAGTTTCATATTTTGGCAGCTATTGCTATCTCCACTGACCCATTTCATCCACAAAATTATAACCTGAATATCTTCTATAAAAATATATTTATAATAATTTACAGATACACATGTAAACACATAAGTATATAGTTTTGTTTTTCAATATGAATGGAATCTTTCTATAATATGATTTAACCCACAAAGTTTTTTGCTTTGGTTTTGGTTTTTACTTAATGTTTGTCAAAGATTTTTTTTTCAGTACATATACTATAACACATTCTCTATTTAATTTTTATTGAAATGTGGTTGATTTACACTACTGTGTTAGGTTCAGGTGTATAGCAAAGTGATTCAATTATGTATATATTTTTTTGATGTGGACCACTTTAATAGTCTTTACTGAATTTTTAAAAATATTTGTTTCTGTTTTATATTTTGGTTTTTTGGCCACAAAACGTGGACTCTTAGTTCCCCCACCAGAGATCAAAACCACACGCACAGCATTGGAAGGCAAAGTCTTAACCAGTGGACTGCCAGGGAAGTCCGCATATATATATATATTCTTTTTCAGAGAAGGCAATGGCACCCTGCTCCAGTACTCCTGCCTGGAGAATCCCATGGACTGAAGAGCCTGGTGGGCTGCAGTCCATGGGTTTGCTAAGAGTCGGACACGACTGAGCGACTTCACTTTCACTTTTCACTTTCACACATTGGAGAAAGAGATGGCAACCCACTCCAGTGTTCTTGCCTGGAGAATCCCAGGGATGGGGAGCCTGGTGGGCTGCCGTCTATGGGGTCACATGGAGTTGGACACGACTGAAGCGACTTGGCAACAGCAGCATATTATTTTTCAGATTCTTTTCCTTATAGATTATTATAAGATGTTAAGTATCGTTACCTGGGAAATAGATGGGGAAACAGTGGAAACAGTGTCAGACTCTATTTTGGGGGGCTCCAAATTCACTGCAGATGGTGACTGCAGCCATGAAATTAAAAGAC